>VDFB02086999.1:0-18813 GCA_007258455.2 Sequoia sempervirens | reverse complement strand
TATCTTAAAATGGTTGATGAGGTCAGGTCTTGGAGAGATGCATCAAATTGTGGGAGAACTTTCAGACTTGCCCCGTTGGTTTCTAGATTGTGCATTGTTGATGAGTGATTATTCTAAAATGCTGGTCATGAAAGGTTCAAACTTTGCATTGATGGTTGCAACTGATTACATGGGTTTGTGTGCTTGAGATTTTCACTATGGCTCTTGGAGATATGTTGGGAATTCTTCCCAATGTGTTGAAGATTATTTGCGGTTGGGAATTCATGCTTGGAATTCTCAACATGGCTTGATGGAGATTGTTGCAAGTAGAAAAAAGGATATTTGGAGAGATAAGGATTCAATTCTCAGAATCTTTGATGCTGCCCCCATCTTTACCAATCATTTGATGATTCCTTTGGTTCATCTATTGGTGGATTGGAGAGATACTTCGAACAAAAGATGGCTTAATGATGGGTTGGAGTCTCTTGAGGGGATGTTTCTAGCCTTGGGCAGAAACAGTTGTGATATTATGGACGCTGATTTCCAGTGTCAGAATAGTTGTTCTACTCTTTGTATGCTGATTTTCCTAAAATCAGACTTTAATTGGTTTACTTCAGATGTCATGGGCAGCTGGTATACTTATTTTTTCTCTTCACAATCTCTTATCAATGATGGTTTTTGGTCCCAAAAGTGGGAAATGATGTTTCATAGTGATTTGGATCAGTTTTGGATGGTGTTCAAATTATTTTTCAGTGATCATCTTTGTTCAATCTCTAGCACTAGTGTTAGGGGCAGCGAACCTTTGCTTGATTTGGTTCAACTTTTTGAGACTTTGGGGGAGAGATTGGTGGAAGTTTTCAGAGTTTTTCTTGAATATGTCAGAATTACTCAGAGGAGGCATTATACATCCTTAAGGAGCTTTGAGGATGCAGTTGCTATGACTTGGCAAAGAGCTGTTTTTTCCTTTGCAAATAGCTATGATGGAATCACATTTGCTGTTGTGATTTGGTTTGATGCTTTGAGGAGTGATGTTGATGAGAATATTTTTGAGTTGTTTAGATTATTCTTCTTTGTTCTCAGAATGGTGATTGACATTGACATTGCAGATGCTAATTCCTCAGAGTTTATTGAGCATGAGACGCTGCTAGATTTTGATTCAATTCCTTCTATGTTGTTCGACTTGAATTTCAGGCATGTTATCACTTTGAGGTTGCAAGGATGGTTAGTGCAGTTTTGGTGCAATGATTTCATTTGTATGATCAGAGTAGAGCAGCATCAGCATGGTGGGGGTTTTCAGAGATGGACATGGGACCCCGGGATCCTATATGTTTGGTGGGATCAGTTTGAGTGTTGTACATTGTCGAGGACAAGCAATTTTGGAAGGGCTTAACCAGAATGTCCCCATTTTGGCCATAATGCTTTCCTTTGACTGACAGCCCATTCTCGAACCAGAGGGTTGGATCAAAAAGTGAATTAGGGTTTCCCTTTGTTTGGAGAGAGCTCAGGCATTTCTAGGCATTTACCATTTTGCAGCTATCAATTTTGTGTGTATTCAGTTTGTCACCATTAAGTCTGCTTCCTCGTCATATCTTTGATAAAACCGCATCATTTTGGCAAAGCAATAGCTTTATAAGTCCATAATTTTGCAGGCATCACTGCACAGCTCAACTCAAGTCATCTTGTTATCCACGTAAATTTTGGCTTTGGGTTTGGTTTCTCTCCTTGGACTCCAGCTCTGCACTTAGTCACTCTTTCATGTCGTGGAAGTTGCAAAATTCCCATGCCTAGCTTGATGACTCCAAGCTGCCAGCAAGGACATAAAGGGTCAAGTGAGCATTTAATTATTTAATAAATGCTTTATTGTTGCAATATGAAATGGATGCCTAAAAGGGAAGTTGAAGGATATTTTATTATTTCAAAAAGTAAAAGGCAAAAAGGTGGCGTCCCTTTTGGAAGTTGAAGTGATTCAACTTCTTGGAATTTGAAGAGTTCTTGTTGCTTCATTTGCCAACTAAAGCTTATATATTGTTGTTGTTTGAAGCGCTGATTATCCAATGTTTATGCTAATGTTATGCTGTCAAAATGACAACTTGTTTAATACTTCGAGGGATGCTTACCTCCTAGTTCCAATCCAATTTCGTGTTTGAAAGACAACACCTAGTTGGTCTTATTGCTGCTTCTCAATCAGACTAGCAGATTGTGCTTCAAAGTTGGTGAATTTTGGTGAGAATTTCAGTTTTAATGTTGCTGATGTATACACAGCTGAAGGTGTTTTTCATTTACAGCTTTTGATGTGAATTTATTTTGGTTATGGGTATTTGATCCTTGCAATTCTATGCTAATGGCGATCATATTTGGAGAATTTTAGAATTTAATTCCAAGTATTTGATTTTTAGTAAGAGAAATCGCCCCTCTTGAGGGCCGTACCATCTTGAGAGTGCTTTGGGATTCGTGCAAAATAATATCATGAGTTTTGATGCAGTTTTGTGGTTTGAGTTTGGGCGCCTATCCTCCAAAGAGACTTTGCATTTCGTTTCATTCAATTCAGAGGTATATTGAAGGAGTTGTGATCATTTTTATGAGTTTGCTGTTTGCTGATAGACATTTCCGGATTGCAGATTTTTATATCAGACTTGTTAGTTTTTGATATAATGCTGGTTTGAGCTTCAATTCTTCATCTTATATCATTGTAAATGTTAGAGGAAGTGATACTCTAACTGTTTAATGTTCTTGGAAGATTATCTATTCTATTTGCAGCTGTTCTTATTCTTTGTAAAGCTAGTTAGTAGTACTAACAACTCTTCCTTTGCTGCAATTTTATATCTGTTTTACACTCCCACAATTGAGTGGTTGAGTTTTAGAATAAACTTATATCTTGTTTGTAATTTCACGCATATGGAAGATGGATTAAAGGTCATTTGTTGCCTAATAATTGTTGTAAACTACCCAATCTAATAAGTGATATTCCCACCACTTTAGGATGCCTCACAAATGATGAATTGTTTTAATTGTAATCTTTTCCTCCCCACCGCTTGGTAGTGAGAAATGTTTTTCTACATGGCTGGTTATCCGCCTATCAGTTTCTAGTTTTCAAATTCAACACTTCGTCATATGTTAGCACCTCGCCCTCAGCGGGATCTTGAGTGCACATTCTTGACGTTGAGTAGTTTTCATTTCAAGTTCAGATTTCTATTTGGAGCTAACGCTAACCGAGTTGATTAAGTGCTGGTTATGTGTGTTAATTCATCGAAAAAAATTGGTTAGCATATTTCAGAAACTTCACCAAATCACGCCCACACAACGAATGCAAGCTCAAAGATTGGCAAATAGATGGTTCGTGCAGGTTTGAAAGAGGTTTGATATACAACTGTTGTAATTCAAAACAACCATGATGAATCATCAAACTCCCTCCAAACCACCAAAGATCACCTCCTAACCACGTCCAAAATCTTTGCAAACATTCACCAAAACATAAATCCCAAAATCTGCAATCAAAATACTTTGAATTATCTTATTTTTGAAACCCTGGAACTAGAACTCTATTGAAGACAATGTGATTCTTGAATAGAACCACTCTAGTAGATAGGGATTATCTTTTAAATCTGAAACTAGGAATCAAATGAAGGTTTTCGTCCTCAAACGATTTTTGAAAGAATTCGCAGGTTCAATCCGAAAACATAACAATATGTGTAATCTTCAACATATCCATATGAGCCCCCAACACGTCCTTTTATAGCTTTTTGAGTTGTTTTTTTGAGAAAACGCTTTTTGTATTTTCACTACTTTTTCAAAAAAGTGTTTTTTCTTTTTTGCTACTTTTTCAAAAAAAAAACACTTTTTGCTTGTTTTCCCAAAAAAGCATTTTTTGCTTTAAATTAAAAAATGCATCATGTGCAAACATTTAATCACCTTTCCAACGAACTATTACTCTAAGTTGTCTTTTAATTATTTCTCAACATTAGACAACATTAGTGAAATATTAATTAAATAATTTAACTCACCCAAGTTGCGGAAAGTATTGCAACGTCATCGAAATCCAATTCTAACCACACCATGATGAAACTAAAGCAGTAGGAAGATGATTGAAATCAACTTGGTGGCTTTATAAAAATAGCCTACTCCTCCACGAAGTTTGGAGAGCACCCAAAAAGTCAGAAATCAATTCCGAAAGCATCTAAGGATCCAACTAACCAACTAGACTCAAACCCAAGCACAATTGTCTACAAGACTGATCAAATGTTTCTCCAAGAAAGTTGGAGTTCTCCTTCACTAACCATTTAACCTCCGGAAGACTTGGAAACTAGCTAAATGTGCACAAATTGGCTAAGCGCCAAAAGGGAACATTACATCCATGCATGCAAACCATTTGATATAATACTCATTGGGTGGAAGTGCAAAAATTGGGTGAAAAATCAGTAAGAGATTTTACACCTTAGAGCTAATCTAACAAGTCATTTCAATAAGGAATAGGACATCTATCCTTCCTAGTGATCTTGTCCAACATCCTTTTGTCAATATAGAGGTGCTAAATCCCATCCTCCATTGGCAACAATACAATTAGATTATAGGGTGAGAAAATAGCTCATATATGAATCTATTGTATTAATATTTGAGTCTATTATAAGATTTCATTATTCACCAAAATAGGATGCAAATATAAAGGAGTACTTGACGGAGGAGACTCAGAGATGAAACCTATAGAATGCTTTACCTAACAACAAAGTGGTGCTCTTTTTGATGCTTTGAACCTATCATCATATTCTACCATTATTCATTCCAATTGCCTATAATGTGTTGGTTGGATGTTAGCTCTACTTTGGACTCATATCCAAAGTCAGACAAAGAATTGTAGTCCTTTTCCTTAAGGTCCAAAAAGAAAACAAAATGATGAAAGATACATATATTCCATTTCCTACTTCATTCTATGTTGTGTGAGCATAAAAGAAGAAAACATAAAATAATAACAAAGAAATATATGGTATTGATTAGGACAAACTCACAGCAATGGAGCAACATGAGAAATTTCCATTATGAAATGATAATATATTACAAATTTATCTCTCAATCTCTCACAATCCTATTAGATCTCTTTGAACATACACATAGAAGCTTGTGTATGACTGACTATAACTTCTTTCCAACTTCTTTTCGTTTTCTGTTTTCATTATTCTAAAGCCACCTAATTACACTTGATGAGATTATATGTACACACTTCACACTTCATATTACATTATTTCAATGATGTCATTTGTACACTATTATAATTACATATACTCAAACCTTACATCCCTAACAATAATCCTAGAATAAAAATGTTGTCTCGCCGCAAGGAAACAAAATTCTGAGCATACATGATAGGCAACATAAAGATACACATCAAAATTTCACATCTCTGCAACACTTCACATCTCTGCAACACTTCACTGCTCTATACCTATTGGAAAACACTAAGGGATTTTTCGGTTGCAAGGAATTGAAATATTTAGGTTCCATATTAGACTTAAACAAGTTAAGAATAAGAGAAAGGTGTGGCAAAGCATTATGAAAGTTGAATGTGAGTTCAAACAAGAAATTTTCAAGAGATTGGTTTCAATAAGCATCATGGTCCAAAATGGTATAGAATCAGAAGCTAGTAGACCTGAGGAAATTGATTTACTTTCTCAACCAGAGAAGCTTCAGGACAAGAAGAATTCCTTAATGCAGCTCAAATCTAGAGTTCTATGGATGAAAAAAGGTGATGCAAACTCTAAATTCTTTCACAAGGAGGTGATTGCTCACCATATGAGAAACATAATCTTTGTTATAAAAAGAGAAGGTGAGGATAATTCTATAAGAAAGGCTGCGATGGACTGTTTTCAGCCTCTTCTTCTGAGGATGATTGTGAAGGAACGGTTGAGCTTATCCAGCCTCTCATTTCAAATGAAATGAATGAGCAGCTAATAAAAGAAATAACTAAGAAAGGCTGTGACGGACTGTTTTCAGTCTCTTCCTTCTGAGAATGATTGTGAAGGAATGGCTGAGCTTATCCAGCCTCTCATTTCAAATGAAATGAATGAGCGGGTAGTAAAAGAAATAACTATGGATGAGCTAAAAATGTCATTTTCTCCTTCTAGCTTGACAACTAGTCAGGTTCAGATGGTTTCCAGGCTAATTTATTTCATGGAGTTTGGGAACATATTTCTGAAGATCTGCTCCCCATGGGGAAGAATCTAGAACTTCTAGTAAGGTACTACTGGCTCTCAACTTTACCTTAATTGCTTTTGTTCTGAAAGAAGATGATGCTTGCAGATTTGATAGATTTAGATCTATTTCTCTTTGCAACTTCTCTTATAGAATTATTTCAAAGATTACGGTGGCGAAGCTGCAATCTTGGCTTCCTAGCATTATTTCAGAGGAGTAGCAAGGGGCAGTCAAAGGTAGACAATCCTTGATGAAGGGATTGTTGCTCAAGAAGTTATCCATTCAACAATCAGTGCCAAAAGGAGAATTATGATGCTTAAAATTGACTTTGCCACTACCTATGATCATCTTAACCAAAAATTCCTTCTTATAGTGCTCCACAAGATTGGCTTTTGTGATCGGTGGGTTAGTTGAGTGGAAGGGTGCATTTGCTCCAGCTCTCTCTATTTTGGTTAATGTTACTGTGACTGATTTCTTCAAGACTTCTAGAGGAATTAGGCAAGGCTGCCCTCTTTCTTCAGCTTTATATGTCATCATGGTTGACAACTTAAGCTACATGCTTAAGCATGCTAAAGTGCAGGGCCAGATTAAAGGTATGCTGATTACTTCAAATGTGGTAAACTCTACTCGCTCTCAGTTTGTTGATGGTTATGCTTCAGTGGAAGAAGCCAAACAATTGAAGAACATTATTGCTAGAATTTTCTTAGCCCCTATGGTAAATATCAATGCAGGGAAGTCCATTTTGCTTATAATTGCTCTATTGTGCATACCAAGAACTCAGCTACAGGATTATGAAATGCGTTTTGGGTTTGGTATGGGTACGAGGGTTGAATACTGGCGGATTTGATTAAAAATTATGGGTTTTGAATTGCGGTTTGGTGCGTTAATAAAACATATAAAAATCAGAAATATATACATATTTACGCTGGTTATTAGGTTTGAATACCCTTGCATTGTGGTCAAATAACATAGCTTTCTGGTCAGAGCTGTTGATATTGGTGATACTTTCGGATATTCATGAGTATAAAATTATAAGTGAGTTTCCGACATAAAATGTCGGTGTTTAATCATTTACGTGGTCGGTAGATCAATCACGGAATCGCCAGGTCGATAAAGAAGCATCATCGGCATCATTACGAATGCATGCGTTTTATTGTGGGAATATACGAACGACATGGTGACTTTCGCTTGGCACTCCTGGCGACACTTTGCCATCTGCCGTAACCATTAGCTGCTAAAGCACCGGGTTCATAGTCATGTAGTATCAAGTCTGAAGTGACTTGTGGATGCATCAAATCAAGAAGCTGCGACTCAATATCCCCACACTCTTAGGGTATATGGCACTGTAAAGACTTTGTTTGTGTGTAAGGCCGGGTGCCATTTGATGCTGCACCAAATCCTCCTCTTTTTGAATGCAACCTATTTAGCTTTGTTGATTGATTGGAGTAGTAACCCGATTTACTCTCAAAGAAAGATGAACTAACAGCTTCCTAATGAATAAATTAAATAGTAGGGGTTTTGACTATGGGTAGGTACCGAATAAAAGTTTGAAATAGCAAAGCACTTGGGATAAAAGAAATTGGCTGCAAGATTTGAGGGTGCGTGTATTCTTGGCCATGGAAGTACCACCAACTATGAGCATCCACCCTGAACTTGTCTCGAAGAGCATCAAGAGCACAACCACTGAAGCATGCAAAACCCATGAACTCAGCCCTCATGCGATCATGTTGGTCACGATTAGTGAAGAGTCTACAAAGTGCTGCATTGTACCCTTGAACCACTTCAGCATCTCTGTATGGAGCAACTCTTGATGAAGTGGCAAGTATCCCAGCACTATAATATTTGGGACTCAATGCAAAAGCGAGAAGATGCAACAGAGTGGTCATTTTGTTCCATCTATCTACAATAATTTCATGTAGCTCTTTGAAGAACTTTTCTTCACGATCTTCCTCTTTTGCATTGATTTCATCTTCTCAATCATTGAGTTGATACCATCATATACTTCGCCCAAACAAGGTCTATCCATGTCAGTGTAACGGATCATGCTCAATATGGGCTCAGTGAAACTAACGAGATACTCAACACGATCCCACCAATCATCATCTAGGATCCTTTGCTTAACCCTATTTGCCCTTTCAGTGCTAGAATGCCTCCATACGGACCAATTGGGGTTGATGACCATATTATAGAGTGCCTCACGAACCTTCATAAGTCGTCTCAACACAATTGTGTTGGAGGCAAAACAAGTCTCAGCAACCTCTTTCAAAATCAAAATTAAAATTAAAATATAATTTAAATTTATAAAATCAAAATTTAAAATTAAAAGAAAATTAAAAATATTGAGAATTTCAATTAACTTACCTTCAACAACTCCAATTTTGAGAATTGTTTAAAGATGCCTTGTGTCATATGGTGGTTTGTGATAAACATTTGGATGTCTTCAGCCTCAGCATACACCTATTTGATCCACTCAATTTTGGTTCCAATTTTCTGTAGCATTAGATTGAGGGAGTGGACAGCACAAGGTGTCCAAAAAATGTGTGGATACTTCTCCTCAATCAATAACCCAACAGCCCTACAATTTTTGGCATTGTCAATTACAACTTGCACAACATTTTGATGGCCCACTTCTTCAATAGCTTGACAAAGGATGTTAGCAATAAATGGACCATCCTTCACCTGTCCTTCACAATTCACTGCTCTCAAAAACGTTGCCCCTTTAGGGGACATGGCAATAACATTGATCAATGAGGGATTTTTGCATCTTTCCATCCATCAAAAACAATGGTCACCCCTGTTTCAATCCATGAACCCCTTATGGGCTTCAAAGAGTTTGCTACATGTTTCACCTCTTTCTCCAATAAGATGCCACACACCTTCTCAAAACCTGGGCCCTTATACCCCTTTGGAGCTTCATTAATAGACTTCACCATTTTTTGCCAATATGGTGAACGAACAACGTTTAATGCCAATCCATTGGCATAGACACATCTTGCTATGTCTTGATCAGCAATCTCTCTTGCCTCATTATGAAATGAAGCTTCCAGTGGTCCCTTAGATCTTTTATTTGAAGAGGGCACAATTTGCTCTTCAGGGATGGACATAAATGGATGGCTTTCTGTAGATGGCAAATGAGAAGGCCGTGTAGGGGGCTTCATCAATCGAGATCCTTTCTTCAAAGGATGGCTTGTTTTAAGATTGGCTGCTTTTTGTTTTGCTTTTTCTTGCTCAACAATATATCCCAACACTATATGATCTGAAAGGCCTTTGCCATCTTCACCTGGACAAGCTTTGATGCCTAGTTCATGGATCTTACACAAGTGCCCTTTCACTTGACTGTATGAGCTCGTATATTGAACATGGCAATGACTACAAATCCAAACATATTCTCCACCACCTGGAACTTGTTGAACCATTTCTACATATTCCAAAGGGGAGAGGTTTTGTTTATTTTGAAACGAGATTGTTGTGAGCCTGAGGAGTTAGAAGCGGTTGCCATTGTAATACCTAAGGCACAACACATTGAAATAATTTTGGTATTGAAACTAAAAGACTTAATTAATTTCAAAAAACTGAAAAAATTGAACATGTGTTATAGACACTTACAAGAATGAAAACAAAACAAAACAAAATAGTTCATTTGTTGTAAAAAAAATGTAAAAAAAAAATTCAAAAAGCTTCAAAAAAACCAACCTCTTTTGAAGAAATCTTGCTCTACGATCTTCTTGGCAATGAATAGACACTTGCAAGTGCTGAGGAATAGCACAACAATCAACTTTGAACAATCTACGATCAGCCATCAAGTCTATTCAAGTTTGTGCAAGCAAGAGAGAAAGTTCAGCAATGGAGGCAAAAAAACTTGTTTTTCATTCACAAATTGTTAAATGAGAGTGGTTTTACCTATTTGATGTGTTTGGAGGCAAAGATTAGGGTTGGAGTCAATATTTTATTATTTAGAAGTCAACTTTAAGTCAAAAATAAAAAATAAAAAATGTCAAAAATGTGACATTTTCCGCAGCCTGGGCATTGGAACAAAGAAATTTGGCCCGGGTTCATTTCGGGTACGAATGTTTGTACCCTAGGCGTTTCCACAAACTGAATTTTGTATCCTGGGCGTTTCCACAATCGGATTTTCGTTTCATGGATGATTCTGAACCATACCTATATCATACCTCATACCAGAACCATACCCATATCGTACGAGAGGCCTCCTAGCCACGTACCGGTAACTTAGCCAAGAAGCTAGCTCAGAATTTTGGTTTTAAATCCAAGCATCCAAACCAATTCTTTACTTACCTTGGTGTTCCAATTGGTCCTTTCAAGCATGCTAAAGGCAGTTTAAGCGAAATCTTGGACAAACTTAATTTGTGGACTAATTGTTGGCTTTCTCTTGCTAGATGGGTTATCTTGATTAAATCTATTTCATCTTCTATTCCCCTTTATCTCACATCTTCCATTGATGCTCCTGTTGGAATTATCAAACTTTTTGATAAAACCATTTGATATTTTTTGTGGAAAGGAGCTAAAGCTCAAGAAAAAAAGAAATTTCACCTTGTAAATGGGATGCGGTGTGCCTTCCAAAATGTTGGGGTGGTTTGGGCATCAAACATTTATCTCTGTTGTCTATGTCTATGGAGCTAAATTAATTTGGATATTGATTTTTGAAAAAGACTCTTTGGGGAGAAAAATCAAATATCTTGGTGGAAGCCCTCCCAAATCTATTCTTGCTGTGAATGGTAGAGCTTCAAGTAGATCTGCTGCTTGGCTGAATATTTCTGCTGCAATTTCTTTGTTTAAAAATGGTTGTTTGTCCTTTGGGACAATGGAAGAAAGGGGATATTTGGATGGATGCCTCAAATTACATGCCTCCTTTAGGAGGCATTTTAGACATCTTTCAGATTCACGATTTCTTTTAGAAACCAAGGTATGTGTAAAGTTGCTGATTTTTAAGAAGGATAATCTTCCCAGTGAGATCAGTGGTTACACCATAAAATTGAGTGAGGACTAGAACCCTAATGAAGGGGAGTTGGAAGTACAATATGAAATCTCTCAAATTCACTAAAAGAAAGAAAAAATCTTATGTGAGAAGCTCTAGGTGATCAAATCTCTTCCAAAATTAATTTCTTTATGTGGACTTTGTCACACAAAGCCATCTTGACGACTGCAAATCTGACTAGGCAGGGTATTTGTGAACCTTCATGTTGTATTGTCTATAAGAGGACTAGCAAAGACATCAATCATCTCTTCATCCAATGTGAGTTTACTCACCAAGTTTGGAATTATGTCTGACAGTTGCTGGGATTCAAAATTGATTCCTTCAATTCAATTTCATGTTGCTCTAAGTTTGTGATGGAATGTTTTGATAAATATCCTTTTGAATTTGGGGGAAAATCTGTGATTAAGTACCCGTGGAAAAAATTTCCAAGAGTTATCTGCTGGTTATATGGCTTGAGAAAAATCGTGCTTCATTTGATAATGCCAATGCTAATCCTTTCAATTGTTTTGCTCATGTCTCTGTGATGAACCAAACTAGACTTGACTCAAAACCCCCAAATTTAATCTGGAATTTTCTTTGAAACCAACACAAGGTGGCTGGAAAGGTTTACTCTGATACCACTGTGATGAACCACACTCCGGTGATCCACTCTGCTACCACTGTGTTAATACTCGAACACCACTTATGATGAACCCAACTCACTGCTGATTTGATTTTTGCTCATTAAAGGTCTTATTTTTGGTTTGTAATCTGCTTTCTGTGTTTTGGTGTTTTTGTGGTTTGATGCCAAATGATTTTAATAATTTTCTTACAACCATATGCATATAAAAAACTCAAATTAAACTAACTTATAAAGGTTAACTTCCACGTAACTCCAAACACTAGTTAAGAGACTTCTTACATTACAAAGAGTGCTAAAATCATATATATCTTCATACATTTCGAAAGAGACATCATTTACAACAAAGACAAACTTGCAGCCAAAAATGCACTGTGAACAGTGCTTGCTACAGTACCCGCGGCCACCATAATACACATAAAAATTAACTTACAACTTTCTCCCGCCAAATGATTGAAGAAAATGTTCCCAACACCAAGGGCGCCCCCTTTAGACAAGATAGCAGCAACTAAGAGAAGGCGTTTCTCTTATTTGAAGAAGTTGAAACCCTCAAATAAAGGCGGCTGGCTGTAAGTGAATAAATCAGCTTCCAAACCTTCATAAAATGCAAACCACGTCTTCTAAATGGCGAACGGCAACTCTAGCAGCAAATACCCTTCCATAAGATGCCTCCAACAACTTATAATCAGCAAATTATAGCTCCAAAATGCAGCAACTGAAAATAACCAGCACTTTAGGGTGGTCTTTCACACCTTCAAGATGCCAAATTCCTAACTACAAGCCCAATCCAGGCTTACCCACTGCAGAAATCGGGAAACCCTAGTTTCCTTCTCTCCCAAACTCCACACTTCAAGTTTCAATCAGCAAACATAATCTCAAGTATCAGAAGTTCGAACTTTCTCTTCTCCTTTTATAATTTTCACTTGAAATCACTATTCATTAAAAAACACTATTCACTTAAGTTATTTCTTTTTTCACTTTATCAGTGAATAGTAACAGCAAAATATAAAGTGACCCCTTTAACAAATAGACACATGGTCCCCAAGCCTGAGTAAGTGAAATAAGTGGTGATGAACAATATTTTAAGCTCCAATTACACACCAAACGCGCAAATTCACCACGTCACCGACTCCGGATACCAATACTGCCTTTAACCGACCAAGTGCCCGTTCAAGTGATCCTCTATCCAGACCCATTAGCCTACGAGGATCGACATAATAGGCTAATCCAATGACTCTAATGCTCGCGAAAGAATGGGGACATTACAGTCTCTAAACTCACAAAGATTTTAGTGAAAGTAAAAAATATGTATATTTTGTTTAGCTACCTTACTAAGGAGGAGGGAAAATTAATTTAAAGTCTACAAATAAGAGTCTCTGCGCCCATCATTAACCACAAGGAAAATTCCCTGGAATTCCTCAAGAATTCATACCATTTATTCTTTGAAAGCACTTCTAAAGGTAACCCAAATACTTCTCGGGCTGGGGGGGTTATTATGGATGAGGAAAAAAAAATTTCAACTAATTTTTCTCAAGGATTAGGGAAAAATTCTAACAATGTGACCAAGTGTTTAGCTCTCTCCAAAGGCTTAAAAATCACAAAGGGATTCAAATTTTTGAGAGTTTAAATGGTGATCCACGATTCTATGCTGGTCATCAAGTTTGTGTTAGGTAAGCTGAAAGTTGAAATCTCCTACTTAAATCTATCTTAGAAGAAATCAAAAATTTAATCAAGGGCTTCCTTTTCTTAAAACTTGAACATATGAGAGGAAAATTCAATCAATGTGTTCATTCTCTTGTTAATGAGGATGTCAAGCTAAGCCATGGATTACCAACATGTAGAGCCATGCTCAATTTTCTTTTCTTCCTTTCTATTCTATATTGTTGGTTGCAGTGTGTTAAGTTGAGCCATGGGTTACCATCAAATAGAGCCATGCTCAATTTTCTTTTCTACTTTTCTAATCTATACTGTTGGTTATAGTTCTTTCCCAACCCTTTCAATTCTGATTATTGGATTGAGGTTGGTTGTATTTCTTCTTTTGTTTCAATATAAGTAGCTTTTTTTGGTTTAGAAACAAGAAGGGGTGATGATTGATCTTTCATCAGCTCCAACCCACACAGAAAGGGGATAGATTTGATTCTACGAAGCACCTACACCATCTTGTGTCAATCAACATGTTGATGCCACAAGTGATGAAAAACTAAATAGGCGTCAAATAAGTAGCAAATTGGTTCTAGTTTTCATGTAAACCATAGATTTATATTTAGCATTGGCATCAAACATAGCATTAATGCTTTCTCCTATATTACATTTCTTATCGTCAAGGTTGATCTTCCCCTTGTCTCTCTTAGGGTGTGACTTACCAGTTGAAATGCATTCTTTCATATTGTGCTTGAATTTCTCCTCAATCTCAGAGCCTACTCATAGGCCTCCAATGTCCTTACCTCCAAGAACTACATTTCTACTTGGAAAAGTGGTGCAAGGTGTTATAGTGCTCAAGGATTTTAACTTTCAATGTCACTTATACCAAGTCCTACACATAGGGCATGGAATGTATTAGCATAACGTTGCACCCTCTAATATACTTGAGGTACAATTTTGTCACTTTATCTGTTGATCTTCACAATTCTTCACAAGGTAATACTCATAAATCTGATCCAGTCAATCCAATCATCTATTGTTTTAGCAATTAGCATCCATCATAACTTCAAATTGAGAGATAATTCAAATTTATTTGCATCTTGAAAGATGTCCACCTCGCAAATATCTGAATGTCATAGAAGACTGCATTGTTGATGTGACTGTTCTTTTTAAGTGCCTCTTCAATCATCTCTAAAAAGGATATGCATTCCTATTGAAACCGTAATCATTTAAAGAAACAAGAAAGGTCATCTAGAGGATTGCATGGTTGGATATCTTGTTTCCTATATCCTAGCCTCAATCTAAAGGACATGAAACGAGAGAAAACCATGGTCATATACCACTACTCTAGATTCTAGGAACAATTCAAGAGGCAATACGATAAATTGCATAAGCAAATTTCAGTTGTTATTTGCAAACAACAAACGAGGTGCAAAAGTAAGATGGAACCATTCACAAGTACAGGAAAAACAATATTGGTGCAACAAACTGAATCGAAAATTTTATTCACATAAAAATTATGTAATATGTATAATGCAAATCTCTAGGGAGAGATGTGGAACTCCATAAATATTTCTTCCTCAGGTGTAGATTGTATATCTAAAACAACTTGTGGAATAGGAATTAAATAGTCAGCAAGAAAATATGAAATGGTTCATCTTCCGCTTCCAGCAGTTGGGGAATTGTTGGAGCCACATTTTGGTTATTGGAATTAAGTTGGCACTATGATAATGCCAAAACTAACTTGGCATTGGCATTGAAGGTGTAGGCTACATTGACTTCACCTTGGTGATGAAGAAAGGCATTGTGATTAGTATTGAATGCTAGTGTTTAGCTTAAAGGCTAAGAAGAAATACTGCCAAAAGTGTTGAAAACACTCTGTTTTTCATCTCTAAATTTTTAGCATTTTGAAGCTCTACCCCAATTCCCCTACAATAGTGTAGGGACAACCGCAAGGGGTGCTACCCCTTAACCTTGTAGGAGAAAAGAACCAATGGGTGGGTGATTTGTAATTGACTATTCTATGAATAAAGCACAATTCACCAAATAGAAAATTTCACAAATAAAAAAAGTTAATTACCTTTTAATCTAAAAAGTTCTTATCTTTGTGCATAGAACTTTTTACAAATTGCATGGAGAAGAAACCTAAATTCATAACTATAGTCAGCCAAAAGTTAATTGAAAATGTAGGCTCTCAAGTTGACATAAAGGAGGCTATTCTAGTGCAGCCAGCCATCCTCGTGCAGCCAACCAACATAGTACAAACAGCCATCCCCGTGTAGCCAATACTTGTCATTACAATACTAGTTATAGCTTCATCTCCTACACCACTAGTAGTAGCACCACTACCAGCACCAATAGCACCACCACCAGTAGTGCCATCTTCAGCTGAGGATGACACTGGAGAGGATGCAGGCATCGACAACTGGTTTGGGTTGATGGGGGCACCAGCAGATGGCCCTCCACCAAATACGCCAGGATTATTGGCCAAGGGCACAAAGCCACCACATGAGCAAGAGTCAGTTGACATGATAGTTGAAACTCAGCTTGCAAAGCCCTCACAGCCAGCCACACCAACCACAAACACTACGATGGCAACAACACCAAAGATAGATTCACGGCCACAACCAGTAGAGTCAAGAGAGGAATCAAGTGAGGATGAATCTGAGGGGGTATCCATTGAGATTGGTCTGCCGAATGCATACAACCCCATCGGCACAATACAAAGGTACTTGGGAGAGCTCCAGTCCATGGTGAGCGTGATGTATGAGGTATGAGAGATATCTCGACAATTGGATATTGACCATGACCCATTAGTTGCACAAGAGGAAGAGAGGATATTGGCCTTCATGCAAGTTGGATGTGAAGGAGAATTTTTCAGATGCGTCATCTCACAGGGATGGCCGAGAGTGGAGACGATCGAGATGTTGGCAGCCTGGCATCCTCCAAGACCTACAACTGGCAAAAGGCATGGAAGAGTTCTCTCAGTGCTTCACGGGATGGAGCTCTTCTACAAAGATGTCTTTCTTAGGATGTGTCAACATATGGCTTCCATTGAGGAGGCCATACAATCAAGAGAAAGAGCCCTCTCACAGGTCGAGAGCACTCGAGCAAAGTTAGCTGATCATATCTACAAGTCTCAAGAGCAATTGGCTCAAGTGACAGCAGCAAAGCATGCTCGGGTCACAACACTAGAGTAGATGGTAGCAGAGAGAGACAAACAGTTGCCAAAGAAAGGAGCTCAGCTTGCCGAGAGGGAAGGAGAGTTATAGCGAAGGTGAAGGAGGCAGAGAAGACGATGACTCAGTTACAGGAGAGAGATCACGAGCTGGATAAGTCGAAGAAACAATTAACCGAGGTTGTTCATATGGTCAAAACTGCCTGAGAGCAAGAATTGGTGGCTAACCAGAGGCTCTAGCATCTTTACCAGCAACATTCGGCGACATCCACACCCACATCCTCAAGACCTCCAAGGAAGTCTTCTCAACCACCCCCTTCTCAGTGATCACTTTCAGTTGTGTTTGAAGTTCCCAATTTTGTTGTTGTGTCGCCTGGAAGACGACTTTCTTTTTGGGGGGCTGATGTAGTTGACTGAAAGTTAATTGAAAATGCTTTAGTCGACTAGATAATAAATAAATAAATGATTATGTTTTGGTTTTACGTATTACTCCCCAACAATTTTTATAGTCGATTGGTAGTTACTGAGAGTTAGTAGACTTAGCCAACATTGGTCTACTATTTATATGTACTTGTTGTTCATAGTCAGGGACCGTTGTTATGAAATTGATGTACTTATTGCATTTTCGTGAATGAATGAGAATTAAGCTATATCGTCTGCAACATGGTTGTTATTACTATATGTTTTGTAACTCTATTATTTCCATTTACTCTATAAATCCCTCAAAGTAGAATAAGCAAGAAACAATAACCTTTTCTTCCTAAGGAAAAGACTTCATAAAACATTGTGTAGAAGTATGATCACAAGTATCTCCACATGAGACACAAACATTTACCTAAAGAAACTTTCTTGGAGTAGAAAGATTAACCAAAAAACATCAAGATTTATTGTTATTGTTTCTGCAAGATATTTTGAAAGTAATATAGAGCATTGTTTGAAAACTTGGACTCAGCAAGAACTTGGCAGACCCAATTTTGAATTGGTCTAACTTAGGAAAAACTCAGAAAAATAATCAAAAACTTGGCTAGACAAGTAAATAGGTGATTTATTCAGTTGTAAAAATAAATGTCAAGTACACACATAGCAGGCAATTACCCAGCAAGTTCTTGATCTATAATATATAGTACTCTCTTTACAACAAGGACACTATGATTCCTCAGTTATATAAAATGCCACAACGGATTCCATTGATTTTTACTACACTCGCTATGCATTCAAAAATGTCCTTCAAGGATTATTTCAGATTGCTCTCTTTCAGTTCATTGATATGTTACTAAGAGGCAGGATTTTTTAGTTACATAAATCACTTATCTTCTTCTCTTGTTGTGGCATTGAATGGATGTCTCATTTGGTGGCTTTAATTACCTTTGGTTCCTTCATCGCCAAAAATTAGATGATGAACTTTTAGTTTTCAACCTTTTCACCCATTTCCACTTGAAACTGAACCATACCAGCACTACCCCTTGACCCCACAAGGTGTTGGATGTGCTCACATTTAATTTTTCCAAAGTCATTGATTGATTAACCACATCCCTAATTAACTATGGGGTGGTTATTTGGTGGTTGAGATTGTGGTTAAACAACCATGTATTTTATATGTACCTGTTGATTTTACATTATTGATTGAATGGGAATGAATGAATGAATAGAATGCCACTTTGCATGTTTGATATTTTGTTGTAATGGCTTTTCATTCTTATGTTCTGTGTTTCTTCTACCTCAATCCTGTTTATACATGAGTGTACTATCTATTACAAATGGCATCAGGATCAGAGCCATCTTGAGCCATAGAGGCATGTGAGGGAGAAGAAGCAAGTAGTTGGAGTAGTTGTAATCAGGTCCATTCTTCTTGCATTGATTAAAGGTAAAAGGATCTTCAAGAATGTCAATTTGCTCCAGTTCAAAATATCCTGCTCCTGGTACATGAACTGGTGAACAGAAAGACTGTGTACCTGCACATAGGCCAAAAGAAGCAGTGTACTCCTTGTACCCTGCTCAGTTGATGCCAATTTAACCTGCTGATCCATAAGAAACAGCTGCTGATTCCTCCATTGAAAAATTGAAGAGTGCTGCAACAAATGTAATGATAATTGTAACCTTTGCCACATTCAAGCATGTCTCAAGGTTTTGATTCAAAGCAAATATTATGTGTTTTATTCTTCTGGATTTGGGAGCCAGCGATTGTAGACTTGATATAATAAACATTAAAGTCCTCCCTAT
>VDFB02086998.1:0-11926 GCA_007258455.2 Sequoia sempervirens | reverse complement strand
TTTCCCCTTTCTTAGGGGAGAGTAAAGAATGTGTAGCACAAGCACTCATGCTTTTCCTTCCAAACCAGTTTTCTAATAATTTAGTAATTTGTCTCCTCATTTCTTCATTTTCTAGGAGTCTACCTATAAGAAGCCAAATTTGGAGGTCTGGCACCTGGAATTAAAGCAATTTGATGAGTAATGCCTCTAGAAGGGGGTAAACCAGCTGGTAGATTAGTTGGTGTCAAATCATAGTATTGTTGCAATAATTTTTGCACCTCCAATATTCTAAGTCCAATATTCTAAGACTAAATCCTTGTAAAATTTCTTGGTACAACAAATAACAAATCTCCCTTAAATTCTCTAAAAAGCTCTTTCCAACCACTATAAATAAAGATAAAGCTGCTATTTCATTTGTTCCTTCTAACTTTAAAGGTTTCAAGATATGGAATTTACCCACATATTGCACCTCATAGATGTTTTCTTGGCCATGGTAAATTATATTTTTGTTGGATAACCAAGGTCCACCTAATAAAAATTGACAAGCATCCATTGGCACCACATCATACAATATCTTGTCCTCATAAGGACCAACTTTGAAGCCAACAAGACAAGATTGATTCACAAGCACACTATGATCCTTTTTCAACCACGAAATTTTATAAGGATTTAGTTTCAGAATGCAAACAAGTTGTAATTTCTGCACCGTTTCTGTACTTACCAAGTTATTAGTAAACTCTCCTCCACCTACAATCACCTTACACATTTTATCTTTAATCTTGCATTGTGTCACTGTTTCTTCTCAAATTAACTATAGGGACTTCTTTGTCTCTAGCTATCAAGGTTCTATTTAGCATCAAGTTCTCACTCATCTCTGCTTTAACTTCCTTTATCAAGGGTTTTTCTCCTCCTTGGGTCACCATTGTTCTCTTGGGGTTTTGAGGGTATTCAATAGCCCTATGGGTCTCATTACAAATAAAGAACCTCAAAGGCTTCCAAAGTCAAAAAAAAATTGCTGTCCTCATCCTCTCCCTCTAAACTTAAAGCCACCCCTCTCTTGAAAGTTTGGCTTCACATTATCCTCTACCTCTGCTTCATTGACTGATTTGGAGGAACTTCCTCTACCTCTCCACAAATTGCTACCACCTCTTTTGCTTGCCACTTTGCCCCACCTACTTAGTTTTTCTTTCTTCTTTTAAGGCTAATTGATATGTCTAATCCACGGTATTCACTTTGAGTAGAGCTGACTCATTTTGGAGTTAGAACTTGAGTTCATTAATGTATTTGATTGTTGCATGCTCATCATCTTCTTGCAAATTATTCTTGATTTGCACAGCTTCACAAATTCTTTAGTATAGGCTGATATGGATAACTCGCTAAAAGTTTTGGCTGATAATTCAAGGGCATTAACTTAGCCTTCAAGTGTTTTAACATCTTTAGCCACAGCCTGATTTTCTCTTTCCCTTGTGTTCTCCTGACATTCTGGAGATTCTCCCATCATAGAGCAACATGAGACTTCATTTTAGAAGCAACAACTTTGACCCTTCATGAATTAGGTTCCTCAATCTAAGAACACCTCTAGATTTAATTCACCTTTAAAATCAGGGGCTTTAACCTTAACTCCAGTTCCCTATTTGTTTATAGCCTCAATAAGTCTTTCCATGGAATCTATGGCTCCTCGTCGACCCCTTTGAACTTCTGGTTCTTCCTCAGAATCCTCACGAAGCAACCTAGCCTCAAGGGCCTGCAACCTTCCGAGCACTTCATCAACTGCATTACCCTTCCATCTTGCATTTCTCTGGCCTCTCCTTTCCCAAATCACACGAGCTCTTTTCTGAGCAATTTAAGTTCTGCTCCAATACCAAACTGGTGCAGCTCTACTCTGGAACTGCAAAAACGGCCTCTGAAATAACAAAGGTTAAAGTACTGAAACAATCGAAACTCTTTTGATTAACAGTTGTTAATCTTTGATAGAATATGCTCTGCTCTAACAGGACAACCCAGATTTTAAGATGAAAGTTTAATTAAATAATGGCACGAATCTCTATTTGGAGCAACTCATACTCATAGATAAAGGAATAACTGAAACATGCAAGCCAAGAATCATATACAGAAACGACCAAGTTTATAATCGTGAAGTGAACACGACAGTCCTTTACTTGTTCATACAAGAGTACAGCCCAGGAAAGGAGTATACAAAACATTAAATGTATCCTACAGCTACACTACAGTTGCACAAAAATCAAGCAACTCTACAAACTGACAAAAACCAGATCCATCTCCAGTATTACATTCTTTGGCACAGCTTTTGTTTCCCTCCAAGCAGACTATCTTTCCTTCTCTCAACACAGCGTGCCTTTTTTCTCTTTTCCTCCTGTCTTTTTCTCTTCTCCGCTCTCAGACCTCCCCTTCAACAAATAGCCTCTATGCCTGGAAACATGAACACTTGTCCTGCTGACCTGTCCTATTGAAAAGTTCATGAGAGACCAAGGAAGAATCCAATTAATCATCTCCTTCTACGCTGGCAGAATTACCAAAATAAAAGCAACATAAAGGAGAGAAACGTCTGCTTTATTCCCAATCCCAACAAACAAACCAAGCAGTTGGACGAACTGCCTTTATTAGCACAGAAAAAAATCTAGATTAACTGAAACAGGAAAGCAAATGGTGCGGGTAACTCTTCAATGCAGATGCTCCGCATCAGAATATCGCCTGCGCAATGGAATAAGTTTTATCATTTATGTGAAAGAACTACTGAAGCTCTAAGCAGTGAAGAGAGTACTTACCCCTGTCCCCATGCAGCTGCTTAAGTATGTTTTCTGCTTAAATTTAAGCAGTTGGAGTGTTCCCATGCAAAAAAAAATTATCCAGGAAAGGATAATTTGGAATTTTTTGGAATCTTTTTAAGCAGCCACTGCTTAAGAATTGAAAATAAGCTGTTGAAAAAAGAAGGGGGCTGGAAATAAGCAGCAACTGCATAATTTCAAAGATGCCACATGGCTCCACTAATTTCTTTCCCTCTTTTTTAATATCTCTTTCTATTTTTTCTTTTGAATTTTTAATTGCAGAAATTATTATTAACTATTATAATTTCAAATTTATGTTGACTACTTAAAAATAAGCAGCAAAATAAAATGTTCATGGGGCCACCAGCTAAGCAGTGGCTGCTTATCAAAATAAACGGAAACGGCTGCATGAGGGACATGCATATGTAGCTAAAATATATCCACCCCACAATAATCGCATATTCTTCCCCTGGTAATCCACTATCAAATCCTCATTAACTTTAAAACAGATAAAATGTCATCATAACCATAATCAATTTACCCAAGTTTGTCAAGTATATCAGAATGCATAGATGACGGGGGGCTTACAAGTACTCTGAGAACAAGAGGTTTTTCAGGTGACATTGAAGCCTGAATGGTGAACGTGCCATTTCAATCTCTTATCTGGAGGTTTAAAACGATGTGGTGAAGGATCCCCTGTCACCTGGCAAGCTCTTGTTCTCAGATTATGTTGTAAGCCTTCCCCAGCATCTCTGTTTGAGCTAAGCATTCTTCTGATATACTTTTGATTAACTTTGGTAACTGATCTCCATTTCAAGGATCATGAAGCGCCATACTCGTATATCTAACAAGTTATATTTAGAAATCTTTTCGTAAACTGAGCCACATTCTTAAATAGTTAGCGCCATACTTTCTATTTATTCCTCTATCAAATACCAAAATACTAGTACTCCCATCCCAAAAATATTGGAGCAGATTAGAGGGCCTCAACGATTTCTGTGAATAAAATCCATTCCTAACGATACAAAATACTGGCTAGCAATTTATATATAACTTCTGTTGCTGGATTCATGTTAGAGATCTAACTGATATATGGTCTCTATTCAATATTTGTAGATAATGGTGTCAAAAGTGACGATCGAGGAGAGAAAAGCAAGATATCTGCTTTTTCCTTTTCGCTTTCAAACCCTAACCATAGTACCATTCTGCGACTTAATCTGATTAATTAATTTTTGCATTGCAGGGGTGGATTGTGTGGCTGTCGACGTGAAGGAAAAAAAGGCACTGTAATTGGGAAAGCAGACTCTGTGTCTGTCGCCGCACCCCTCACGAAGTTCGGTTTTGGTTTCGCAGATCTACTGAGCATGGATGAGGATGATGTGCAGAAAGAAGAGACCTAACAGTTTTTCTCTTAGCCCATAACATTAGATTTTGGATTAATAGGAATTATTACTATTATTATGATTACAATTTTACAGTTGATAAGAATCCTGATGCCTCAACAATCTGCTGAATTTTCGTGTAGGGATTTCATCGATAGTTGTAATGCTTAATGTACTAACAAACATCTGGCGAACGAAACAGAGAACAAACCCTAGCGACCCATGTTTTCCCTACAACCTTTACACGGTCATTTTTGCTACGGAAAAGGCCACAGTGTGCATAAAATACATGGCCCATCAAACTAGCGATACCCAAGTTCCAGATTCTGCAAAAAAGATGAAGAGTGAGTGCAATTTGGAGGAACACGGACCTGACCTATTTGTAAACGTTGCAGAAGCCACCATGGCTAAGCCTGGGAACGATGTAGACGCTGCCATGGAGCCAAAAGAACCAGATGAAGCAACACTTGAAGATCAACTCTCCAAGAAATTAGGTAAAACTTTAGAAGTACGGCTTTGTTGTGGATGTTATTGCTGAATGTCAATCCAGTAATTTTATTTTTCATAAAAGGCCTTCCTCTGAAACAAAATTTTATAGGGAGAGGATCTAGTACTTAGCATGTTTCAATAGTTGTAATAGTAGTTGTTTATATGATGTCTAATATTTTATCAATATTGGATAATGGCATGACATGACTATCCATAATTAAACAGAATTATTCCTTTGATCTAAAAAGCAACCAATCATGTGATGCCAAATATCCATGATGTGTAGATACCGCAGTATTGATTATTACATTTTGACAAACTTGACATGTTGATGTGGCATCGTATTTGATGATGTGGCCCTGAAACCTTAGTTATAAGCAGGGGACTTGCCAAGGAAGCTGCTGTAAAAAATTGGGAGTGATTTGAAATTTCCACATAGGATAATTAGAAGCACAAAGTTAGGGTACACAACTCTTTGGGTCCTCTCCCCAAGGCTTGCAAAGGCTATAGAAGTGACAAAATGCATGTGCCCGTAATGTCTGTACCATGCTTTACATCTTGCTCTACAATGCATTAATGGCAGGCGGGTAAATGGCTGCTTGTTAAATGGGAAATGTGGTGTGTGTTGCATGAGGCTATAAATGTCCGAGAATTTTGAGTTGGAGTGCTTGATAATTTTACTAAGTTTAGGGTTAGGGTTAGATTTAGAGATATAGAAATTAGTATCGGTTAGAGTTAGTATTAGGGTTAGGATTAGGTTTAGAGGTTAGAACTCAGTTACTTATATATAAAAAGGGTTAAGTTTAAAAATGTGTTTGGGATGAGCAATAGGGTTAGGGTTAGGTTTAGGATTATGTTTAAGATGAGCAATAGGGTTAGGGTTGGAGTTAGCATGTATAAAATGGGTTAGGCTTAGAAATAGGGTGAGGGTAAGGATTAGGGTTATATTTAGTGTTAGAGATTAGGGTTGGGGTTAAAACTAGGGATAGGGATAGGGATAGGGATAGGGATAGGGTTAGGGTTAGGGTTAGGGTTAGGATTAGGGTTGAAGTTATGAATAAGTTTAGGGTTACAATTAGGGATAAGAATAGGGTTAGGGTTAGAGATAAAATTAGGATTAGGGTTAGGATAGTGTTAGTAGTAAGATTAGGGTTAGGGTTAGGGTTAGGGTTAGAAATAAAATTAGGATTAGGGTTAGGTTAGAGTTAGTAGTAAGATTAGGGTTAGGGTTAGGGTTAGGGTTATAATTAGAGTTAGAATTAGGGTTAGGGTTGTAATTAGAATTAGTGTTAGTTATAGAATTAGGGTGGGTTAATGGATAAAAATTTAATTATATATATTAGGATTTCAATGGATAATATTAAAATCATTTTAAGGCTTAAACCAATTAGTTTTTTAATATATTTAATGTATATTATAATTTTTCTATCCTTAGTATAATATAAATGTGCAATTTTTAAACTATAAAAAGAAATTATAAATAGTATAATTATACTAATTATATTAAATATAGTTTTAATAATTTTATATATGTATTTAATAGTTTGTTAAAAAATATAATATATAATAATAATTAGTAGAATTATATTATTTATAATTTATTTTTTATTATATAAAATATACATTATATATTAAAATACTAATTGGTTTCAGCCTTAAAATTATTTTAATATTATTTATTAAAATCCTAATATATATAAACTTAAAAACTTGAAGTAAAAGAATTTGTATTTGGGGCAAAATTTTGACATTTACGACTTATCTGCAACACACAATTGACATTTATGACTCTGCGGCTGGTAGGTTAGTTACCTGTGGTCGGGCGTTAATGTAAAGCATGGCATGTAGACATCGAATGGGCATGCATTTTTGATCCTCGTAGCGCACGCCTCCTAAATGGGCTCATTTGAATTGGGAAATTCGGGGCTAAGAAATAGAAGCCTTTAGAGGCCTTGGTAAAGGTTATGTGTCATGTATGTTTAAATTTGCAGACCATGCTCAAGTTGTGTTGTAGTATGGCACTTGGGTCATTTGTGGCCAAATATGCTACTTGCAAGCATGAAATTTTAATTTACATCTTGAAAGACCATCTAGGTCGCATTATCCCATGTGGATTGAACTCTCCTTCCTTAATTTGGCCTTCAGACTAGTTTTAAAGGACATTGTGGTCTAGTTGGGCAAAGTGATTTGGTGCAAGCTTAATTATACAAGTTTTCAAGTTTAAGGGTTCACCCAAGAGCCTATGTAGAAGTTGATTTGAACAAACCCTTGCCTAAGAACATTAAATTGATTGGCCCAGGCTTCGAACTAGACCAACCTATAGTTTATTTGAATAAGCTAAACACAAGTTTTTACTGTTAGAAAGAAGGTCGTCTAATTTGTGAGTGCCCCATCAGAAAAAGCAAAACAGTTCGTCCATCCTTGTCTCCTCAACCCAGTGCCCATAGCCCCTCTTAATCCCTTAGGCCTTCACCTGCTAACAAGGCACTTGCTTCCTCTGCCTCTCCATCCACCCATGTTGACGCATCTGTTGAACCTTCCTCTTCTTTTAAAGATGTGGTTATGTCTAATGAGTGGAGAGTGGTTAGGAAAAGGAAAGAGCTACCAACCCCTTTTTTTCCCTATCACTCACCCTTCATTTCGTGAGCTTCCTTCCTCTTCACCTCCTTCCTCTCCTAAGCTGGATGCTCATGATTCTATCCCCCCTCCTCATCATTCCTCTCCTCAACCACATTCTTGTGACTCTTCTACCCCTTCTTCTCACTCCCATCATAGATCTAGATCCCCTTCTTCCACTACCAAAATTTCATGAGAACAAAGAGCATGACCTTACCCTTGATAATAGCTTCAGTTTTCTGACTCAAGAGGATGATTCTACTTCTCTTCCTCATGAATTTTAGACTTCTATCTTGGAATGTTAGAGGGATTTCACTCCCTCATCATAAATATAAAGTTAAAGAGGTTGTGATGAAGTGGAAACTTGATGTGCTATTCCTCCAAGAAGTTAAACTCAGTCACATAAGACTTGATGCTTCCTTAAGCAATATTTGGAGGGATTTTACTTTCTTGCACACTACTCATCTAGATGGAAAAGGTGGAGTTGTTATTGGATTTTCACCTTGGATCTCTAAGTTGGTCATTGATAAGGGTGAGGACCCCTCACATTGTTGTGTTTGGATCCTCACTATTATCAATGGAAAAATTACATGCTTTTGTTCTCTTTATGCCTCCAATGTTACTAAAGAATGTGTTCAACTTTGGGATTGGATGGTCAATAACTTACCCAATGTGGATTGGATTTTTGGTAGTGACTTCGACATGGTTGAACATTGCCAAGATCATAGCTGGTCTAAACAAACTAATCTTAACAAGGATGAATTTGATAATTGGTTGTTTTGTCACAACTCCTTGGGCATGGTGGATCCAATTCATGATAAATTTGATCGCCACTCCACAAATTGGTTTACTTGGTCCAATTGTAGAATGGGAGGTGACAAAAAATTGAGTAGGCTGGACACATTTTATGCTACTCCTTCGTATCTAATCCATGACTCCTTGGGTCAATGTGTCTACTAGACTACTCTACTACTCCTTTGGATCATTTCCCCATTGTCTGCAACATATGTTTATCTCAAATACCAAATTCTGACAATTCTCTCCCTTTCAAACTAAATGTTTCCCATATGAAGAATCCTTTGTGTTTTTCTTTCCCATGATGTGATTTGGAAGTCTCTTCCTAGACCGGATGAAGGAGGTTCTTGGATTGATTAGTGGTGTACTACCATTACTCAATGTACTACTTTCCTTCGTTCCTTTGGCAAACAAATGGCACAACAAAGTAAATGTAAGGAGAAATCTCTCCAAGATAAACTTATTCATGATAGGAAACTTCTTAATGTTGATCCTAGTAATATAAAACTACAATCCTCCATTGCTACTACTGAAGCCCAATTGTGTAGAATTGATAATTATAAAGGGTTAGGGGCTAAACTTAGATCCAGGAACTACATTGGATAAAAGAAGGAAAAAAGGGCACTAAATATTATTTTAATTATCTCAGCTATAAACACAAAAAATAAAAAAATCAGTGTTATAAGGGATGATTATGATGTTCTACATTCCAACTCTTCTGAAATAGGCAATTTGTTGAAATAATTCTATGAAAATCTCTTTAAAGATGATCAATGGCAGGACATTTAGCAAGCTCTTGAGGATATTGTCAAGGATCATATTCCTACTTGAATTGATTTCGAGTACAAATGTTACCTTGATAAAGTAATTTCCTTGGAAGAATTAGAAAATGCTCTTTTCTCCATGGCCCCTTACAAAAGTTCGGTAGTGACGGGCTTCCTATGGAATTCTATTAGGGCAGGTAGCATCTTATTAAGGATGATTTCTACTACCTATATTTGGAAGGCTTTACGAAAGGATCTTTAGGCCCGAATATAAATGGAGGCATAATCAAACTTCTTCCCAAAGGAAAGGAGGATACTATTTCCAGTTGGCATCTTATCACTTGGCTTAATACATATTATAAAATTATTGCAAAGGCCTTGTCAATCAAGATTAAACCTGTGATGCAAGAAATTGTTAGAGTTGAACAAACAAGTTTTATTGCTGGTAGATTTATCCTTGACAATCTTATTTTGACTTGGGAAACATGTATCTGGGCCCAACAAATAGGTCAAAATGCGATTTTAATTAAACTTGACTTTGACAAGGCTTATGATAGAATTCGGTGGCACTATGTTATCCTTGGCATGCTGCAATGGTTGGGGTTTGGGCCCAAATTTTGAGCACATGTTCAAATGTTGTTTCAAGATGCTAATGCTCAGATTATTATTAATAATATGATGATTGACTTATTTCCCCTACAAAATCTATTCGACAAGGTTGTCCACAGTTTGCTTCATATCTTTATGTTTTTACAGTTGATGTGTTTGGCTATATGCTTCAAAGTGCAAATAAAATGAAGCTCATTGCTAGAATCTCTATTCCAAAAGATGTTGAGGTTATTAATTCACATTATGTTGATGATAGTTTACTATTCTTGCAAAATTTTGAAAAAAAAAATTCTAACATGTGATGGAAATTTTGGAACTTTACTACACTATTTTAGGGTTTGAACTTGCTCATGATAAAACTTAATTCTTGATGGTTCAAACAAGACCTTCTCCTCCTTGGATTCCTCAAGAATGGAAGAACATTAAAAACATGGATAAATCATTAGGTATCTTGGGATTCCTTTTGGTTTTGGGGTTTCCCTTTCTGATATGTGGAGTCGGTATCTTAACAAACTCAAAAATAAACTTTTCAATTGGAGAAATAAGTTTCTCTCCTTGGTTGGTAAAATCCAAGTTGCCAACAAAAATTTTCTTGCCACACATGTTTATTATTCATCTTGTTGGATTCCTTCCAACAAAGGTTATGAAGACCTAATCAAGCTTATTCAAAAATTTTTTATGGACTAAATGGGATGGTAACATGAGATTTATATCCACATCATGGAGCCATTACATTCAACCTAAATGTAAAGGGGGTTTGGGGCTAATTGATCCAAAAACTCAAGGTATTTGTTTGGTTGCTAAATGGATTATAAGAGTTGTCAAAGGTGAGGAACCTTGGAAGATTCTTATAAGAAACAAAATTAAATCAGTGTCGATTAAAGGCAAATGGAAATCAGTGGGATCGCTTGACAAAATCCTTCATGCCCCCTTCTTTTCAATTAATGCTTCTCCATCCCTTCACTCAATTTGGAAGGCTTAGCAACGTGTTTGTCACCTTTTACAATGTAGAGATGCCTCTCTGCAACATGGATTCAACTTTTCCACTTCTTCCATTTGGTGGAACAAACTCATCCATTATCATGAGCAGTCCTTGGCCTGATGCTTTCCAAAACAGTGATATTCTTTGTTTAAAAGAGGAGTTCGTAATGTTGGTGATCTTTGGGATTTTTCTACTTTGAGTTGGATACCATGACATACTAGCAAAGCACAATTTAATGTGATGATTCGTATGTAGATTCTAAATATATATTTTTATTTTTTTGAAATAAATCATAAATCTTTTAACAACTCCTTTAATAACTAGTTTTTAATAGTAAACAACATTTTCCAAATTTTAAAATATAGGTTTTTAACATCGATATCTAGTGCATGGATGCACTTTTCATTCATTTTTTACATATTTTTTTCTAATTAATTTTTTATGTCGGAACTTGTCTAATTTGGACATAGGTGTATGTCATCACATAACTTGTTGCATGCATATATTGTTTTTTTTTTTGTGAAACAAGGACATAAATACCTAGTGCAAAGGTATTTTTTTGAATTTTTTTCAATAGTTTACTATTTTTCATCCTACATAGAATGAAGAACTTGATGTTTGGTGAGAAACTTATGTTCAGTAAAAATCTAAAATTGAATACATAAGAAAATGAAAAACATATCAAAATTATATTTGTTGGAAAGCTCATTTTGAGGGTCCTATGATCTTAAAAATCAAAATTTCAAGTTAATTACATTTGAAGGTCCAATTTGAGGTTTGAAATTGAATTTTATGAGGAAAAAATGAAGCAGATACCAAAAGTGTCTTGCTAAGGACCTTCATTTGAAGGTCCCTTTGCTCGAAGATTTTTCTTCAAACGAAGATACCTTTGATCGAATATTTTTCTTTGTTCAAAGGTACCTTCATTCAAAGGTCTCTATGTAAAAAAGATCTTCGAACAAAGAATATCTTTGCTCAAAGGTCTTTGTGTGCAAACCTTTGAGCGAAGGACCTTCATTCAAAGAAATATGTTCAAACAAAGGTGCTCTAAGAAATCTTGCCTCCTCCCTCCAAAAAATGAATGTCCCAAAAATGAGACTCATTATTGTGAGATTATCCACTAATAAAGTTTGTATATACATCCCATAGAATATTAAAAATAAAATAATCAATCAAATTATTACTCTTTGAAGGGACATAAAAAAAGCAAGCTAATCTTTCTAAGACAATATGATCAATTTATGTAACTTAATTTTCTAATAGATTATTTTAGTTTGTCCTTAACTAAGTTAATATTTCTACATTGGGAATATCATTTTTATTAGATAAATAAGTGTAGCATTAAATTTCTAATAAACAAGTTTTATACTTACATATTGAAAATGTAAGTTAGATTAGCCAATTGTTTTGAAAGCTCTTATGTTTCATCCAACCTATTGATTTGCCTAAAATAAGAAAGGTCCCCAATAACCTAGCCACTGTAATCACACCCAGTGTGCAATGGGTGCCACCAAAGAGGCGGAA
>VDFB02086997.1:0-10760 GCA_007258455.2 Sequoia sempervirens | reverse complement strand
TGCAGTTGCTCATTATGATTTTGATCATTCCCTAGTGAAGGGTGGGAATCAAAGGTATCTTCAATAGAAATATCATGATTAGGATTATGTCCTATAGTCTCCCCTATTTCCATTTCAAAAACTTTAGGGTTCCCCACTTCTAAAGCGAGTGTTTCTTTTATGAATTCTTATTCTTCAACATTTATAGGAATTGACCCTGTATCTAGAATCTCTTCCACCACTGGTTGTACCATGGGTTTATCTTTAGATTTATATTTTTACATGTTCCCACATGGCACCCCACTTATCCATTTGTTCTTTAATCTTAGCTTCATTTTCTTAGAAACTTCATCTAAAACCACAAGAGTTTTTCCTAGTGCCTATTTTATAGTAGCCATATTAACTAAAGGGGGAGAAGTGAATAATGGTGTATCTCTCTGAGATGTAGACCTTGTCTATGTACCACTATTTTCTATCATCCCTGTCTCTTCATCAGTAGTAGGCTTGGTCTTTGGTTTTGTTGTGGAAGAAGATGCCACTTTTGGTTTTACTTTTGTTTGAACCTTTCCTGATTTAGCATCTTTATCAAGTTACTAGCTAGTTTTAATGAAACTCCTTGGCTTGGAGCTTTAGGGGTTATTTCTTCAATATGTATAATAGTAGCTACTTTACCAGCTTTTCTCTTTTTCTTAGCAGGTTCCCCATACTTAGGCTCATTTTCTTCTCTTTGATTCTTGCTTTTATCTTGTGAGTATGTGGGCCTTATTCCTTTCTTTCTTAAAGATTTACAAAAGAATCATCTATCCAATGTTGATTCTATAGTAGAACCAATGTAGATAATTCCTCAACTGATGTTACTTCCCTACTTTCATAATCCAGATCTAGAATAGGTTCATCATAGACTTTGTTTTCATTGTAAACCTTGTTCAACACCTCACCATCATCTTCCCCCATCTGATCTGGAGCATCATGAATCTTGAGAATTCATCCAGATTCTAATGACAATCTTTTATATTTTATTTTTCTTACTTTGTGCTCGTCATCACAATTTATCCAATAGTCTTCTAGATGTTGGACATGAGCATGATAACCAGCTATATTCTTGAAAATATTCCCTTCTGGGTCATAATAATTTCTTCGAAGTGGAAAGTACTCCAAATTATACATCTTCAACTCCTCTTCACAAAAATTGGCTACTCTAATTGCACTGCATTTGTAGTTCCTTATTACAATAGGAATTTTGAGAGAATCCTTCTTATGAGCTACGCTATAAAGAGCTTGGGACAACTTCAATTGTCTTATCAATTCTAGTAACACCATTATATCTGTAAGGTACCTAGGAAACATGAAAGGATGTCCTTCAAACCCTTCCACCCTAATGTGGGTGAAAGTGGGAAACTGAATCTACAAACCTCCAATATGTCCAATAACACTCTATGCTTCCAAAGACAATCTTTTGGCTTTGTCACCTTTCATTATTCTAACCAACTTCATGGAAAACACATCATTGACCCTCTGGTAATGCTCCTTGTATTCATGAATAGTAATTTGGGGTAAATGAGGATATATCAAACTATTTCCTACTTCTCTGCCCAAAGTACCAATTCTTTTCAACCCTTGATTATTTTCCCTTAAGGTGCGGAAATAAATCACATGTGATGACATAGAAAAACATCTAGACTTTGGAAATTCCTTTATCTGATCATGTAATCTATCACTAATAAATTTTCCCCAATGCATTGGCACATGACCTTTCATCAATTTAGCTTTGATTACAAACATGTACATGATTCAAATTTACTGTCATCTCACAATCCAACTAGCCTGCTTAGCATAGTTATAATATCTTGAACATTTGGGTTGAACATAGACCTTAGAATTGGATTTTTTTGCTTTGTAATTTTCTCTTTTGCACCACTGTGAGTTCATAATTTCTCTTTTGTGTTCTTCGGCACTCAAGTAGGTCTTGGATTTTTCCTTCATATCAATATGGTACATCTGATTAAATGTAGGAAGCCCAAATGTATATATAATTCCTTTCTCAGAGAGATCTGCATAAGTTCTTCCCTCCTTCTTAATGACTCTTTTGTTTGGGTTGTAGTAGTTTAAACATTCCATAACAAGTTCAGGAGCCTCCATTGCTAGCAAAAACCCTCCTGCTAAAAGTAACCCCCTTGCTATAACATTCCTTGTATATTGAGAGGCATTGTCTTGCCATGCCCGTGTGAGGAATTCAACATCATAAGACCATCCCATATGAGTATCATTAGCTATCCCACCAATTGGTATAGCTTGTGAAGTATAGTATTCAAATTCATCTTCTATTCTTGCTTCAAAAGTACTCATTTTTTTGTCATGTTCTGCATTTTAAATATGTGCCTTGTGTGTGAGTTAGGGTTAAATTTAACCAGTTATATTTAACAATTCATAAAACTTTCAATTCAACCTTTTGGTTAAATTTATATCAAAATAATCAACATTTTAGTTATTAAGGGAAATACCATTTTCTCGAGACTTTCATGCATGAAAATGGTTGATAGAATTTCTATTATTTGATACATACCTGACTTTGTTGATGATGACAATATTTTCAAAATGCAACCTTGAAACCCTTGGTAACTGTGTTCTTGGTTTCTCAAAATTTACCTTTCCTTACACACACCCCAATATCACTTGTTTATTTAATGTCCTTTGCAAATTTGTAGTATGACACGAAGTAGTGTTATAAAAGTAACTGCTTGCTCAAGGTGGTGCCAAGTACATGTGTGTAGTTTTCCACCTTCATTAATTTCCTATTACAATGAATTAATTTCTTAAATAAAGGTGCAATCATGGCTGATTAGGGTTCAAATTATGAACACCTTGGTTTTTGTGTAGGCTCACTACTAGAGGAAAAGACGTCATGAAAAGCTTACATGGCACTCTTGTGTCACTTTGATTTTTACAAGGAAAAGGCCTTTAAGATACATGATCATTTACGATCATTGGGATTGATAACCTCTGGTACAAAACCTTAGAAAGATTATTGAAAATCAAGACACTTACCTTCAAGCTTAAAGAAAACTGGGAGCAGAGAGAGGAACCGGGAACTGTGTTCAAGAGGGATCAAAAGTGATTTAAACATTTCATAACAAAACTTCTCATTTCTGACCTTGAACTAAAAAAGCAAAAATAATCATCAGACTAACCGATGCAAGAAATAACGCGACCACCAGGACTAACAACTTTTGGGTGACAACATACCGAGTGGGAGTAGGACCAATCAAAGATACATCTTTAATGCAACTGCACAACTTCAGGATTCCAATTTTTAGTAAACTGATAAACTTTGTTAAAAGACCAAGACACTAAATTCAGGAAAGAATAAGGACTTAAGCAAAGAACAAGCAAATTGAAATGAAACTTGCAATTTTACCAACCCCCAAAACAATGCCAAAAAAAGTGAAAGCGAGAGGAAAAAAGAAAAAAGGGGGGGTCCACATTTTTCCAAGGAGAAAAATGGGCGTGTTGTTAGACCACACAACAACTAGCAACCAAAAAAATAAACTAAACAATAGAAAGTCAATTCTAGATCTAACAACCATGCTTCAACTTTTTTTAGTCTTCTAACTATAAACAGTCTGATCTTCATTCCAATATTCCAGCTTCACTTTAGCTAGTATACAAGATTAAGTATTACTGAGTTCACCTGTGTGCAGATTGTTATTTCCGCTACAATAAACTAAGAGCATAGCAATTATTTGTATTGACCTACATAATTTGGAAATTCTGTTTTAAGCCAACCATGGATAGAGCCTTGCTACCAGTCAAGCATCTATAGCCCCGACAAGGTTATCTTTGTAATTCCCCCAAACATAGCTCTACTTCTAATCAAGCATTTATAGCCCTATTGATGGCGATTTTGGCACCACAACAATGCAAGCAAAATATTGCTATTCTGCTTCTCCTAAAAGAGAAAGGCAACACATGGATGCCTTAGCTCCCAAGGTCTTTGTAGTTGGGTCTCAACTATGCTAATGTTACTCAGTGGTCAATGCAACAGTAATATTCAAGGGGCCTGCTGGTGTTAAGCTTCTGGATCATTCTAAGATCAAGCATGAAATAAAACCTACTCTAACAGGGGTTTTTAAAGAAATATAAAAAGATAAGTCAAAGTTTTGAAATAGAAAAGAACAATAGTTCATCCAACCTTCACCAGACTTGTTAACTTCAAGGAATTTGTAAACCAAAACTACAGAACAAAGTAAACTTGTGATTGACACACAACCTCTTTCATTCACAGTGCTCATTCGCATAATAGATTTTTATTACCATTTAAATAAAACACAAAATAATATTTCATTCCTTGAAGACTTCACAAATCAAATGATCAATTAAGACAAATATCATTCTGGAACACAACATGAAGGAGATTAAATTTTGATTGCTTCTACTGTTAGTAAAATAGATAAGCAATATTTACAAAGCTAGCACAATCACTAGTGTATAGAGAATCTAAGGCTCCAGATTGTTTCCAACTACACTAAGGGAACTTAGAAAATGCATTATAGTTGGTACTGAAATCTAACTGCTAAACAAGAAGACAAGAGAAGCTCTCATTACTCAGAATCAAGATGCAACTCTATCTCCTTCTATTAACTAACTAACTCCTAACAGTTCTAACTCTAAAGTTTCTCTAATCTTCGAAGTTCTAATCTAGAAGTGCCAATACAAAAGTTCTCTCCTCGTGTAAAAAACTCTAACCTTTACAAAGAGGCAAGAATGATTTATATACAAAATGTACCAACAGAAATGTCGTCCCCCGTGACTGTGGTTTACAAAATATTTCCAGTAATAAGAGAGTCGGCTCGTGATCTTTCTCGAGAAAGCCGGGAAATCAGATCTGAAAAGCGAGCCTCATTGTCTGGCCTACCATGGCTTGAGCTCAAGAGAAGCCTCTTGATCTTTTTGCAGCTACAACATTTATTCTTTGTCTTTGTGTCCACCTTGAACTCCGCTAGGGTCACCTTGAATGCTCCAGGGCACTTTACCATTAACTTTGATCAACCTCTGTCGGTGTTCACTACAGCTGTCCCTATGAGTCACAACTTCTTCTCCCTGCCTTTCTATTCTTGACTTCTTATCGTGAAGCCAGCATTACCCCCAATTCTCTCTTAATACCGGCCGCCCATTCTGTTACCTGCGAGACTCCCCGGCACGTCGCCCACCTCCCGTGCATATCTTCCTCCTCCCTCGGCTGGGACATCCCATTGGCATGGACCTCCCTTCAATCGGTGACCACATGGAAAAGCTTTTGTTTTCTTTTGGAGTCTCCCCGACATCCTCCTTTTCCTTCAGGCTCGGGCTCCTCCTGCTTCGGTGTGACCTTCATAGTCACTGAGACTTCTCGGTGAGAGTCTAAATCTTCCCTAAAAACCCTCAGGGAACCTTTGTTGGCAAGACTTATGGTGACTCCCTTGCATGTCACCAAGACTCTATCATATTGGCAAGACCTTTTACTGACTTCTTTCACTCTCACCGAGCTTCCTCCTTGTCAGCCGACACCATATTGGCCTGCAAGACTTCTTACCGCCCCGGGACCATCCTCGGCTTTAGAGTCTCTCGAAGTTCTTTTCATTTCGCTGCGGATCTTCAACTTTGTTAAGACTCTCAAGACTCCAGGTCTTGTCCTCCCATTAATTTTGTTTCTATTTCAGCCTAGATTCTATCGGGAATCTAAGAGATTATGCCGATAGTATGTCATGTTGCCGAGAGCTCATTGTTTCACTGAGACCCTCCACCAAAGTCTCTTTGTCTCAGTGAGAGTTTCCTTGAGTTCGAGGAGGGCTTGTTTGATCAGCAAGACTTTTTGCTTCAGTAAGGCATCATAGCGAAGGCACTTCATTCGCTTAGAGTCTTACCGATTTCTTCTTGTTCTCTCCAAACTCTTTTGTTTCAGTGAAACTTTCCCCCTTCCCTGAGACCTTATGGCGAAGGGAGAATCCTTCGGCAAAACTTTCAACTTTTTCCAACTCACGTTGTCGCCAAGACCTTGCTGTAGTCACATCGACATGTTTTCTTTGTTCCACATGTATCGTTGTAACCTTCCTTTGTTGGGGAGATGTTGTATAGAAACCTCATGTCTTGGCGAAAGCCTCCGCATGTTCACTCTTTGGTCACCGAGACTTATTAATTCTCTCACTGAAGATTACTTATCAAATCCCTTTGTGGCATGTTGGTGTGACTTTATGAATTTTCTGAGACCATATTCCAAAGAAGATGACTCTCACCGATGCTGCTTTTGTCACTGTGACCTCGCCTCTTCAGCTAGACCTTATACTGAAGGTTTTACCCTTCATCGAATGCAACTCCCTTTGGAAAGACCTATGTCAATTGGCCAGACCTCCTACCGAAGGAAAAATTATCGTTGACCTTAGATCCTTGGTGGGACCCCTCCGTGTTGGCAAGACTTTCGAAAGAGAGATTATGTCTAACTTCACACTTCTAAAGACAATCTTGCCTGAGAGACTCTGATGAATTGGCCAAGAATTTCTTGGCAAAGAAAAACCCTTTTCTCGATGTATGGATCCTTCCTATTAATCGGCCTGCTATGGAGACAGGATATTCTCCAAGACCCCTTCCCCAAAGAAAAACTTCTTATGCCGAGTAGGGAGGGTCCCTAGCTCCGCCAAGACAAGCAACATGTCTTGGCTTATAGATTCCCTCGTGATAAGCGACTCCCCACTCACTGCCACATCTTCTGGGTCTTGCCGATCGTTGCCTTAGCTTAATTTTTATGAACAATCGGATCGGGGAATGCATTCCAACTAAGCTCCCTTGGCAAATATCATCATGTGTAGGGTTTAATCCTACATTCAACAAAGAAAACCACAGTAAAGATCATAAAAATAGAAGTTATTTAATCAAAATCATCATTGAAATGAATCTTATGTCAATAAGGTGCCATTAAATCTTCAAACAAAATGATCATACAAACAGTTTAGGTTTCAGGCTGACCCGCGGAATCCAAGCCAGGGAGGAATTTTGGAGAATTCTGAGCCAAGCGGATTCCAGCGAAATAAGCATGAAAACATCCATTAGAAACTTAATTCGATCATTATCAATCAAGGAACAACATGTGAGATCTCAAAATAGCATCAATTATTCATAAAATGCATAATCATTTGTTAACTAGCCCTACTACTCCATACCTCCTCACATTTCACTAGATTCTGAGGAAATCCATGTGGGACAGATTTCCATGAAGGAGAAGACATTCTGGCAAACCCGAAAAGAACAGGGAACAACGGATTTTAGGAAAATCTAGGGGAGAAGGAAATCCACAAAAATCTGGTCCACGTGGATTTCTGCAAAGACCGAAAATCCTCGAACAAAAGCGTTCGGCCGGAGTTCGAGTGAGATCCGGGAAAATCTGAATTGGGTGGAAAATCCTGAACTCAGGAGAAAACCCAAATTCCAACTGAGGCAGAACCAAACCTTGACAAAACCAGAAGAACCACCAAGGGGAAAGCAAGTAACCAAAAGCAAAAAGAAACCAGAAAGAGAAAAGGGGGACCCATTTTGATCCAAATCAAAGTGGGGTGGTTATACAAGGCATAACAAGCCCCAGTAGAGATATTTGGATAGCCTAAAGAGTTGATTTCTTTCTTTTGATATTTCTTTTATAGCACATATCAACTTTTTTTTTTGATATTTCAATGATAGCTCATTTCAACTTGCAAGCAATGAAGCTCGCTATTAGGTTGGGAATTACAATGATAGGAAAGGTAGCCTTTTGATTTTTCACTCAATGCAAATAACTACTATCCCAAATTTTAGTAGAATGATTTAAAATATCGGTGTTTGTAGCTCAACATCAACTGAATGATTTATGCTAACTAGAGTAAAAGGAACTGAACAATTCCCCAATAATCTATAATTAAAGGACTACTTCTAATCAAAACATAGATCAAATTTTTAGAATCGACGTTCTATTACCCTATTCACCTTCAAAGGTTGCCAACTGATGTATAGCCTAACAACGCAACACCCAAAAAAAGAAAACAAAACAAAGCAACAAACAACTATTTACAAAACTATGGCTGGAAATAATGCTTCAGAAACTGCCCATTGACAGGCAATGGGACATCTTCTCCAGTCAAAGTTTTGAGTCTATAGGTGTTATCATCTAAATTTTTAGAGACTTGATAAGGACCTATCCATAACTTGTCAAACTTACCATGCTCACCTTTATGTTCATGGGATTTTTCCCAGTACAAGACTAAGTCAAATATTCTGAAAGTTTTTAATCTAGCCCTTTTGTCAAACAATCATTTTACCACATATTGGTGTCTAGAAAAATGATCTATAGCCCAGGTACATTTTTCATCTAAATACATTAATTGTAACAATTGAGCTTTAGTTTGATCATCTAATCCAATATATTTTTGAGCAAATTTCCAAGTAGGGATTTTCAAATTTATCGGCAATATAAAATCTACCCCATAATTTAGGTGGTAAGGAGAATTTCCCAGTGCAGATTTTATCCTAGTATGATCTACCCAAAGGGTGAATTTCAATAAAGAATGACATTCTCTAGGATTCTTTTCAACCAATTTTTTAATTATATCCAGCATATTTTTGTTTGATGACTCTACTAATCCATTTCCTTATGGATAATAGTTAGATGAGAATTTTAATGTTATACTGTATTCAAATATGCCCAATTGGAAATCTTTAATGAAGAAAAAGCAAGGCCATTGTCACATACCAGCGTGTATGGTACTCCAAACCTGGTAATAATGTTTTCCTCCAAAATTTTGATTACCACCTTTGTGGTGCATTTTTTTCTAGGACACGCTTTGGTCCCTTTGGTGTAATAATTTGTAGTAGTTAATACAAACCTTTGACCTACAGATAATGGAGGATTGATAGTACCAATGAAATTCAGTCCCCATTGTGAAAAAGGGCGCATTTCCATCACCGACTATAATGGCTAAGCATTAAATCTTCCTTTCTCTGCCACAGTTTGACATGTATAACAGTGTTTCACATGTTCATATGTATCCTTAAAAATCATTGGCCAATAATAACTAGCTCTCAAGATGAGGTGTGCAGTAGCTAAAGGTGCTCCATGAGTTGTTCCAAACTTATCATGTAATTCCTGCAACACTTTGTTTTCTTTCATTCTATTCAAACATCTTAAATAGATTCCTTCATGATTTCTTTTGAATAGAACTCCTCCTTTAATCATGTAACTTTGTGATTTTATCTTAAGGGCTCTTCTTTGATTTTTTGCATATGATCAGGGAAAGTATGGCTGACTAAATAATGTCATATATCTGAATACCAATCTTCTTGATCTTTTACATCCAAAGTATATTGTTGGCTAGAGAGTTTTGGATCTATCTCTACAATAGATTTAACTAAGGCTTGTCCCTAAACCAATTTCATGGGTATGATTTCTAAATCAAACTCTTACAAAATCATAACCCATTTAGCTCGCTTTTGCCGAGCTCACTTTGTGTTAACAATATTTTAATTGCCACATCTAGGACAATAGCTTTGACTATACTTTTGAGAATGTAATGCTTGAATTTTCATACTGCTTTAACCAAAGAAAAGGCTTATTTCTCAACATTTGTATATCTTAGCTCCACTTCTTTAAATGGAGCACTCATAAAAGGAATCGGCTTTTCTTATTTTTTCTTGCCCTTTTGTATTAGTACTACTGCACAAGTATGACCAGAAGAAAAAGAGTAAATATAAAAAGGTTTAACATAATCTGGACTTACCAGTATTAGTGCTTCCGCAATTGCAACTTTTATATTCTCGAAGGTGAGCTTAGATTCATTTGTCCACTCTATTTTTTCATCTTTCTTCAACATAACATTGAATGGTTTTACTATCTCAGAAAATTTGGTGATAAATTTATGGATGAAATTGATCTTACCGAAAATAAATTTTAATTATTTTTTACTTCCCAGTGGTTGTACCTGAGCAACACACTCACTCTGTCTGGGTCTATTGAAATAACTCTTTCAGAAATAATGTGTCTCAGCAGTTTACCTTTAGTCACCCTAAAAATACATTTCTTAGGATTCAGTGAAACTTTATAAGTTACACACTTTTGCAATATTACTCTGAAATCTTAGACATGATCTCCTCTATTCTTTGAAAATACTGTGAGGTCATCCATGCAAATGATAATACATTTGCCTATCAGGTCCTGAAAAGCATAATCCATAGCTCTTTGAAATGTAGCTCTGACATTTATCAATCCAAATGGCATCCTTCTATAAGCCAAAGTTCCCCACTTCGTGGTGAATGGTGTCTTCATTCAATCTTCCTTTGCTACCATTACTTGATTATATCCAGAGAATCCATCCAAAAAGGACATCATCTGTGAACCATTGATGGTTTGTAACACTTCTTCCAATGAAGGTAGTGGATAATTATCTTTCTTAAATGCCTTGTTGAGATTCTAGAAGTCTACGCATAGTTGTATGTCTCCATTCTTCTTCCTGACAAGTACTTTAAGTTTTCCACCTAGGTAGAATGTTTGATAGGAAATATTATTCAAGCTTAGAGAAGCTTTTGGACTTCCTTTTGGATCAGAGGTTCTATGAGTACATTTACTAGTCATTGTTTCTGTCAGAAAGGCTTTACATCAGGCTTTAGTGATATTGTATTAGTAATGATGGAAGTATCATAGGTTTTCAAGTCTTCATATGTCCATGCTATAACTTTCCAATAATCTCTAACTGCCTGAGCGATATTTCTCCTTTCTTTAGTATACACCT
>VDFB02086996.1:0-20542 GCA_007258455.2 Sequoia sempervirens | reverse complement strand
ACATCATCCATTGTGATATCAAGCCAGAAAATATTCTTCTAGATGCGGATTTCTCTCCAAAAGTGGCTGATTTTGGGCTGGCGAAGCTTGTTGGCAGAGATTTCAGCAGAGTGCTGACGACAACAAGAGGAACAAGAGGGTATTTGGCTCCGGAGTGGCTCTCTGGCATGCCAATAACAGTAAAGGTGGATGTCTACAGCTTCGGCATGACCCTTCTCGAAATAATCTCAGGCCGACGAAATAATGACTTGAGTGTGCAGGAATCTCAGCACTACTTTCCGACTTGGGCAGCAGCTCAAATTCACAAGGGAAACACAATCGGTATTGTGGATGAAAGGATTGCAGAGAAGGGGGATGTTGAAGAGGTGAGAAGAGCAGCTGTGGTAAGCATTTTGTGCATCCGTGATGAGAATGGAAGGAGCATGGGCCAAGCTGTGCAGATGTGCTGGAAGGAAAATTAGAGGGCACGGGTAGTATCATGAGAGGTCCCCTGCAAGTACCTGGTTGATGACCGCCGAGCGTAGAACAAATTAGTTTTTTATTTTTGGATTCGGGTTGTGTTCTAATTTTCACCAAGGTTTCACTCACTCCCCTGTTTCTTAAGTTCATTTATCTCTTCTCAGCTAGTCCGCAGAACTAACATTTTCTTATCCTTTCACTTATCCCCGATGATGGATCACTGAGTGTGATCCTAAACGCTGATGAAAAATTAAGCAAAAAACTAATTTCATGTTGATTACAGTGGAAATCTTATTGCATTTCGATAGGAATAAAATTGAACCAGAGGTGGTTGTTTAGGTAATTGCTATATTCTACAGCCATATACACGTCTAAGGGAATGAGATTAGTAGTTAAAAAGTGTTATTAGAAATTTGTAAGTTTTATCTAAATATTAATGTTTTTAAGGAATTAAATATTATATTAATACTAGTTAGAAATTTTAAATTGTTATTTAAATGTTAATGTTATTTTAAGTGTATTTTTATCTATAAAAGAGTTAAATAGTAATATTAATTAATTTAAATATTCAATAACTTTTTTTTATAAATGATTCTATTTTGATTGTCAATAATAAATTTATATTATATCATTATTTAAGAGTTTTCTTTTCATTTCTTTTCAAAAAGACTTAAATATTTATTTATTTATTTTTTTTCAAAATTGTGTAATTATGAAATATGAAATTGGAAAAAAATGTAAGGAAAAAAACATTTTTCTTCATATTATATCTTAAAATATGAAAATTGGTATTTACTATATTAGTTATTATTTAAAAAATGGTGGTAAGAAAGAAATGAAGTCATGTAATATCTTTGTTTGATCAAATTTATTTATTGTATATGATGTCTCGTGGAAGATTATTTTGTTTTCACCCATTGTTGTTATCATAATCAACCATGCTTATAAATATTCTATATCTCAACACTTGACCTACTACAACATAAGTATTGATGTTTCTCATCTACAAACAATCGTCCAAAATGAAGTGGTAGTAACAATGATACACTTAGGAGGCTTAAGCTACTTTGTCAATATTGTTCTTACTTCCTTTCATAACTTATTTAACAATTCAATAATTCCACCAATGACTTGTCTAAGAACAAATGATTTTTTCCTCTCAAAATATGAGTTCATACCACATCATGTAATTTTGTAGATAAAGATGGTTTTTAATGATATGTTTATAATAACAAAACTTATTAGAGAAATAATTTTTTTGGCTTGAACTTATATAGAATATCTTTTGATCATGTTGCAAAGGAGAAATTGCATAACTTTTTTGTCTCTAACTTATTTTTTGTATTTCTTTTGGGTCTTGTCTTAAAATATGTTATTGTAGTGCTTAACTCAATTTATTTTGTACATAAATTGAAAAAATCAAAAGATTCATTAACTCATAATCTTACTAGTCCTACTAGATTGATCTCATCCTAGTTCATATTAGTTTTCCCATCGTGGACTAGATTGCAATTGTCATTCTTTCCCTAGACACAATCATTTCTATGGTCATTTCTACCAGATTTAGATGTATTTTTCACTTACCCTAAGCCTATACTTGCACCAAATTGTATTAGTGCTTTTTATTTTGTATTCTAGTCAGCACCTAAGATGTTATATGCAAAGACATGTCCTAAGGCACTAGTTTAACATCAAGGGAAAGATAATAGAGAGATTAATACTCATTTTAGATTATGATAAATATTAAAGCATATAACATTGCATTAGCATTTCATCAAATACAACACTTCAAAAAATTTAGACATCTATGTGTATTCAAATATTGTAAAACTAATGGGTTTTCTTGTTCTCTCTGGTGCGTTTTGGGTTGTGGGGATTTCTGGGGTTTTTTATTGTCTTTGGCCTTGCATGGCTCCAAATGGGAGTTCCCCTGGTGGTAAGGGGTTGTCTTTCAAGGATGCGGTGGCAGGGAGCAATCCTTCGGTATTATTACATACAAACCCTATTTTTGGTGAGTCGGGAACAGGCATGGGAGAATCCTCATATCTGTCTGGAGGTTTTAGGCCCTCAAAGGTGAATGGGTGCCTTTCCAAGAGTGATAATCGGCCGGTTGTGGAGATCCAACCTGAAGCTATTGTGGATGATATCAACTATTTATCAAAGCATGCTCTGATCTGTAAGTTTCTAGGGATTCGGGTATCCTTGTCTTTTTTGGAATCATGGGCTCGGCGTACCTGGTCTCCGGAGGGGGATATGGATGTTCTGCTGGCAGCCAATGGCTATTTTCAAGTGGTCTTCTCTTGCATGTCAGACAGGAATAAAGTTTTCAAAGGAGGGCCCTATTTCTACAATCAAGTGGGTCTCTTCATTAAACCTTGGCACATGGGATTCAATCCCACAGAAGAGCTTCCTTCGCGGGTTCCGGTCTGGGTGAGATTACCATGGCTTCCTTTAGAATTCTGGAGGGAGGACATTTTTAGTTTAGTTGCAAGTCAGCTTGGAAAACCAGTTGGTCCTTCGAGACAAACTATGGAGAAGAAGGTAATTACCTATGCCCGGGTATGTGTCGAAATTGATTTGAATAAGCCCTTGCCTGATTCTATCGAAATTCGGTTGGGGTCAAGTTCATGGATTCAGCAACTTGACTATGAAACGTTACCGTTTCGTTGTCGCCTTTGTCATGAATATGGACATTTGCAGAGGGTGTGCCCCAAATCAAAACTTACAGAGAATTCAAAAACAGGGCCGGCTGGTGCTCCTCACACCCAAGATAAAGGGAAGGCTCCTATGAGGGAGGACACAGAGGGCTTTATCCCTGTACGAGGGCGTAACAAGGGTCGCGGCCAAAAGAGGACCTTTAAGGACAGACAGACAGATGAGGTTTTCAATAGGTTTGATGGGTTGGATGACTTGGAACAGTTTGATGGAACCATTGCTAACATGCCGGTTAGCCACGAGCTCTTGGAAGCAAAGGAAATAGGTGGGGAAGAGAACAATGTTGCTCTGATCGATCCACAGGAGGGAGAGCTTGGTGTACTGATGGACACAACTACTTCTGTGAGACCTGTTGAGGAGTTGGAAACCAGTGGAGCCAAGGAACTACAGGAGATTTCTGCTCATGCCCGAACCAAGGCTTGCTCCGGTAATGTTCGGCAGGAGGAGAGCAAAAGCAAGGGTTCCCCCTCCTTTTTAGGTATTCATCAAAAAACCATTAGAAAAGACACCCCAGAGAAGACTCTTAAGGTGGGAAGAAAGAAAGACCAGGAAAAGGTGAAATTAGTGGGAGAGACTTTAGTGGAGTCTGGTTCTGTGAAGACCATTGATTCCCACTTCCCTCTTCATCAGAAATGATTGTTCTTTCATGGAATGTAAGGGGGTTGAATAGCATCCCTAGACAAAAAGCTATTCGGGATTTGATTAAGTCTCATTCGCCTGAGGTGGTTTTTATTCAGGAAACTAAGTTATCCATTGATAGGATGCATGATACGGCCGCTAAGATTTGGCCGAGATGTCTTTGCCAGTGCATTGGCGCTCAAGGATGTTCTGGGGGGTTGGCTCTTTTATGGGATCCTCGCAAACTGGTCCCGCTATGGTGGGTCTCTAGCAAATCTGCTATTTCCTTGGTGGCCACGTGTTGTGTAACTGGTGAGATTCTTCTCTTCACTAATGTTTATGCTCCGATTGATTTTATTGGAAAAACTTTGCTTTGGTCACATATAGGCTATGTCCGTTCTCTTGCCCCTCTATTCCCTTGGATTCTGGCAGGAGATTTCAATGCTGTTTTAAGTTTGGAAGAGAAGCGGGGAGGTAATCCCAAGCTCGATCCCTCGGCAGGCCTTTTAAGGAGTAACATTGAAAGCTTGAGGGTGGTGGACATCACACCTTCCAATGGGTTGTTCACTTGGAACAATAGGAGATGTGGGGCGGAAGCAATAGCGGAAAGATTAGATAGGTTTCTGGTTTCTTGTTATTGGATAGCAGACAGTTGGATCACTAGTTCAGAAATTTTGGACTGGAGGGGCTCAGATCACTGGCCAATTCTTTTGACTGCTTCTAAGTTTTAGAGGACAAAGAATCCATCCTTTAAGTTTTAGCTTATGTGGTTGAGGGATGCTTCTCTTCAGGATTATATCATTGCTTGGTGGAGGGAAGGGAAGCCTGCTTATGGCACCGCTATGTTTTCTTTTGTCAAGCAACTACAATATGTTAAGTTTAAGCTGAAAAGGTGGAACAGAGAATGCTTTGGAAATCTCTTTGGAGCGAAGGGAGAAGCACAGCGGAGGGTGGACTATATTACTCGCCAAATCAGAGAACAGGGCTTGTCTGATGGGCTATATAGAGAAGAAGCTGCAGCAGTAAAGAATCTAGAGGAATGGGAGCTCCGTGAAGAGATCTACTGGAAGCAAAAAGCTCGAATTGATTGGCTCCAGGAAGGGGACAAAAATACAAAGTTCTTCCATAACACTGTGAAGGACAGAAGACAGGGGAGCATTCTCAATTCTCTCACGACGGCTGAAGGGATTCTGCTTTCCTCTCATAGGGAGATTGCTTTGGAGGCTACTAGATTTTTTGGGAGTTTGTTTTTAGAAGACTCTGATCTGGCTAGGGTTGAGAAGGATTTGGTTCTGGCTTGCATTCCCTCCTTAGTCACTCCTGAAATGAATGAGGCTCTCATTAAGCCCATTACTCTATCTGAGATAGAACTTGTTGTGTTTGGAATGAAAAAGGGTAAAGCCCCGGGACCAGATGGTTTTCCTATAGAGTTTTTTCAAGCCTTTTGGGAGATTGTCAAGATGGACCTCTTTGAAGTGGTGCAAGAATCCTTTCAAAACAAGCAGATGCTGAAGGCTTTGAATGCAACTTTCCTGGCTCTCATCCCAAAGAAGGAAGGAGCTAACTCCCTTAATTTCTTTAGACCTATTGCTTTGTGCAATGTGATGTACAAAATAATTACAAAAGTGATAGCTGAACGGTTAAAGCCATGGCTCAATAACCTAATATCCGAGGAGCAAGGGGGCTTTGTTACAGGACGACAAATTTTGGATGGGGTTATCATAGCGGCTGAAGCTATGCACTCTATGGCTGCCTCCAAGGAAAAAGCTATGTTCATAAAGTTGGACATGGCCAAAGCTTATGATAGGGTCAGATGGAGTTTTTTGCAGAAAGTTTTACAGGCCTTTGGTTTTGGTCAGGAGTGGATCAGCTGGGTTATGAGCTGCATCACTTCACCTTCTTATGCTGTCCTGATTAATGGTGAACCTTCTGACTTATTCGGCGCGGCCAGAGGCCTTAGGCAAGGGGATCCCCTCTCCCCTTACCTTTTCATCCTGATGGCAGAAGGATTGGGAAGACTTATCAAGTCTCAAGTTAGTCAGGGAGGGATTCAAGGTTGGAAGTGGGGGCATGGCATTCCTCCTTCTTCTCACCTCCAATTTGTGGATGATACGTCTTTGATGGGTGCTGCAAGAATTCAGGAGGCAGCTAGCTTCCGAAGAGCCTTGGATATTTATGTGAAAGCCTCAGGACAGAAGATTAATGAAGAAAAGTCACAAATTTTCTTCTTCAATACCCCCGCTTCTATTCAAGTTCGGATTGCACATATCTTGAGGTTTCAAATTGGAACGCTTCCTTTAGTGTATCTTGGCATCCCTCTTTCAGACCAAAAGTTATCAAGGGGTGTATGGCAAGAGATTTTGGATAAGCTTCGAAGCAAGGTGAGTCATTGGACTCACCGATGGCTCTCAACTGCTGGTAGGATGACTCTTTTGAAGTCTGTGATCCAAGCTCTCCCGATCTACAGGTGTCTTGTGCAGTCAGCCCCTGCTGGTTTCATTAAGGACTTTGATGCCCTATCCAGGCAATTTTTATGGACAGGTAATTTGCTTTCTGCAAAATGGAGTTTGGTCAAATGGGATTGTGTTTGCAGATCAAAGCAGGATGGTGGCCTTGGTTTGAGGAAAACAAGCTTGAACGGTTGGGCTCTTGCTGCTAAGCTATTTTGGAGATGGTGCATAAGCCAAGATCAAGGTTGGGCTAAAATCCTTAATGTTAAGTATCTTGGTGGGGTGAATGGGAAAGAGGTACCAAGGTACAGCCTGGCTGGAAGAGGGTCCATGATTTGGGAGACTTTGAAGAAAGGGGCGCAGTTAGTTAAAAATGGTCTTTTCTGGATTTGCAATAGCGGTTCGGATGCCCTATTTTGGGAGGATTCTTGGGATGGATTTCCTCCTATTCTATCTCAATACCCCCACCTTCAACCTTTATGTGACAGTTTCCTTGCAGCAGGATGGAGTAAGGTCGAGGATTTTAAGGTGTTTTTAAGAGTGGGAAGGGGCGAGGTTGCCAGATGGAAAGAACCCCAAGAATGGCCCCCTGGGGGTTCTGAGGGAGAGAGGGAGACTCTTGTTAGGATTCTTGCTGGCAGAGCGTGTAACTCTTTAAGAGGAGCTGATACCCTCGCCTAGGGTCCCAATCCAAAAGGGAAGTTTTCAGTTGCCTCAGGCTATCAAGAATTGGAAAGACAAAATTTTGACAGGATTGACATATCGTGGTGGAAACAAGTTTGGAATAAGTCGGCTTGGCCCAAGTGCAATTTCTTCTTATGGCTTGTGGTTCAGAATAGATGTCTTACCTGGGAGAATCTCCAGAAGAGGGGCTTTCATGGGCCTTCTATCTGCACTTTATGTAATCAAAGTGAAGAAAATAGTTCGCACCTCTTTTTCCAATGTTCTTTCACCAGGGTTATTTGGCACTGGTGGTGGGAAGCTTGGGAGCATGCTTGTATTCATCCTCACTCTCTGGTTGAGTTTTGGAACAGTCTTGGTAGACCCCCTTCTAAGACTTCCTTTCTGGAGGTGGCTTGGGATATTGGTCCAGGATTTATTATCTGGCAGGGGTGGTTGGAAAGGAATCGTAGGATCTTCCAGGATAAGCCAAAGAGGGTGCAACAGGTGTGGCTGCAAGTAATAAATATGCTACAGGAGACTCTTGCTATGAAGTGTGATCTCTCAGAGGATATTGCTCCTGGAGATGTGCGAGTGGTTCAAAAGTTGAATATTCTAGGTGCTGATCCTAGTGGTGCTCCTTGGAAGAAACAACAGACCAGAAGCAGGAAAGCTAAAAGGAAGGTTTGTAGGGAAGGAAAGTGGTCCCCCCCCCTAGTGGGACTCTCAAGATCAATACTGATGGGTCCTCTAGGGGAAATCCCGGGCATGCTGGGGTTGGAGGAATTGGTAGGGACAGCTCTGGTAAGGTTATTTTCTTTTTCTCTGAATATAAAGGAATTCAAACCAATAATTACATGGAGGCACTTGCTGTCCTAGTGGCTCTTGAAAGAGGTTGTGCTCTCGGATGGAGCAAGATTATCTGCGAGTCTGACTCTCAGGTGGTGGTGGATATGCTGAATTTGCAACGGATGGAAGATGTGGATTGGCATCTGGCAGTGGTGGGTAGACAGATCCTTAGGTTGAGCACCTCTTTGGATGTTGTCTCTTTTTGCTATGTTCCTCGTGAGTGGAATAAGACTGCTGATTGCCTGGCTAAGTGGGCTTATGATCGTGGAGAGGGATGGAGGATGGGAGATTGGACTCACCTGCCTCCAGAGTGTGCTTTGGATCTTGAGAGTCTAGTCAAGGATGATATGAATAGTTAGTTGTGCCCCTTTTGGGGGTTTTTCTGCTGGTGTTGTTTTCTCTTTCGGGCTCCTGGCCCCTGCATTTTGTACTTTGCTAGTTGATTCAATAAATTTTTACCCCTTTATAAAAAATATTGTAAAACTAAATTAGGGACCCAATTTGGAGTTAAGAAGTTTCATATTTCAACCTTCTTCCAAAAAAACTCCCCATGGTGATTCTTAGCACCATCAAGTCTAGATACTAGATATCTTCATTACTACATAGGTTCTAAAATATAACAACAATATATAATAGAGTAAGGATATGGTAGATAGGATGATCACACCACCCCAAGCTTAATCATGTGTGAACATGTCCATAAATAGAGAAAACATTAGGAGTAAATTAAAGATATAATCTTTAGGGAAGATTTGATATTAGAATTATGTATCCATTCTATGCACTTTATATAGTCAAAACATAAGAAAACATTTTTTAATATTTTATTTAGTTTACCACTATCAATCCATCCCATTAATTAATTTAGTTTCTAATTTATTATATTAATTATTTCTCTTAGATATCCTTTAAATTAATTAAATTTCACTTTTACAATTCAACTGCAATTTTAACGCTGAGCCAATATTTTAAAATTCCAATTCTAAGATTGAACTAAAATTTTAATAGTGAGCCAATACTTTTGACTTCCCTTTAATGAGTAGTTTTGAACAATCCCATTTTGTATTAATTGCATTAGTTGATGTTCACGGGGTGCAGTGATGTATTAATTTTAGAATTTTTAATGAAGAGTTTCAAATGCCTCAAAAAACAAATTATTTTAAATGTTTTCAAAGTGTGGGAGGTGTAAAAATATTGAAGCCATCCATCTTCAACTATATTAGCTCTTCAATTGTATTTTCTTTTCTTTTCGTTTCATTTTAATTAGTTTAAATAATATATTATCTATTTTACATATCATTTTATATAAATATTTTATAATTAAATATTTGTTTCTAAATTATATAAATTTATACTTTCAAATTTATTCAAAAAATTTAATTTCCTTTTAATTGGTTATGTGACTAGATAGATTTTATACGTTAAAATAGTTTATGAATTTAAGTAAGAATATAATTTTTTTCTTTATACTCTTAATTTAATATTTTTAAAAAATTGTCTCTCAAGTACATTTTTAACTAAAATATTAGTTCAAGTATTTTTAATAATATTTTTTCTTTTCTAAAATACAATTCAATTTGAAGTGAGAGCTCATAATTTAATGTGTGTAATTATCTTTTTAATGTATGTAATAAATATTTTAATTAATAGATTATTGCTTATTATAGTAAAAATATAATTATTAATAAAAAATTGAAAAAATTATTTATCAAAAGAAAAAAATAAATATACAAACAGATTTTTATAATTCCACTTTTTACTTTAGATGTACCTTACTTGTACAATCCCACTTTTAAATTTATAAATCTGTGTACATCAAAACTCTGAATGCTATTTTTCGTGCACATCAATATTTGTCGGAGGATTTTCATTTCTTTGAAACGTGGCAATGACATAGACATGTGTAGACCAGAGAGGGTTATGAAGTAGTGACTCAACAACGTGGAAGGTTTTCTTGACCTAGGAGTAGTGCAATGTGAATATGTGGTTTTGAAGGAGCAAATTGGTTGTTGCTTCCTCTCTACACTTTGTTCGGGCTTCCATCGCTTCTACGATTTTAGAGCACAAGTGGGTGCTTTTCTTTTTGTTTATTCTATGTTGGGTTGTTCACGTACTGCAATTTGTTTGCAAAAAAACTTGAAACTTGGGGTTTGAAAATTCAATCACAATTTGACGGACATTTGAGAGTATTCTTTAGTGTTTTTGAGACATAATTTTGAAAATTTCATAACAATCTGAGAGACATTTGGAGGGTATTGTCTCTAGGTTAGGTGGAATTGAAATATAATAAAATTGTTGACATTCTAGTGGATGTTCAGTTTTATGGGGATTAATTGTTTTTAGTTCTCATTGGTTTCTGCATGAATCAATGTTAAATGAGTGTCATTTGAGAACATTTGGCTGTGCCACAATTTTCTTGATTTTAGAGGAAAATTTGGGTTTTAGTTCTAATTAGGGGTGTGTGATAATTATTTTTATTTTTGGGCATTAGCATGATTGTGACAAAGGAATTTTATTTTTATTCCAGCCCTATAGGGAGGATATAATTTTTTTATTTGAGGTTTATGATTTGAAAAATTAATCAAAAATTTACGAGCATGTAGGTTGTTTTCAATATTGCATGAATAGTTTTTTTTGGTGACATTGAATTGTTGGATGCTATTAATGTGTTGTTGATATGTGGTTGTCATTGATGTCAACACTATTAGCATTTGGTGTATCAAATGCTATATATGTCAAGGATATTGAGAAAATTGTAAAAGAAAGTGTTCTAGGTTCCTAGTGGAACTGTGCATAGCATAAAGGTGTTTTGTTCTCTACGTTGAAGATCAGTTTATGTGGATCAAAAGGATTATTGTTGATTATATCTAGATCATCTACCAGAAGTTTCAGAGGTTCATGTGATGTTTTGAGTTTGTTGTGGTCTAACAGTGTTTTTGTCGTCTCTGTCAATGTTCCTGAACAAAGATTGTGTGATTTTGTTGATCTCAGTTGTTGTGGATGCTTCTCTATTTTTTCTTGGTGTTCTTAGATGCTTCTAGATCATGATCTATCTCTGTGGTACATCCACATTGATCGATGTACTCGTTGTCGAATATTTTTCTACATATGTTCATTTTTTTATGTTCTTGGCCGACATGATGGTGGTAGCGTGTTGTGGATCTTCAAGGAGGAATTAATTGAAGTATTTTTTGTTGGATATCAATTTGGGTTTCCACTATGTTGTAGTTGACCTTGGTGGATATCATTAAAAATTTAATTAAAAATTTGGGTCGACATTGCAAATATATTTTATTTTTCTTGGCCAACTAAGATGCGATGAAATCTCATGTAGTGAATATATAAGAGAAATTTTTTCATTGGTGTAAAGTGAGTAGAAGGTGCTCCTATGTGTGTATGTGTGAATATATTCTAGTTGCAGAGTAGAGTGTGAAGGAGATTGTGCAAAGTGTGAAGATGTGTTGAGCTTAATTGGAACTATAATTAGGCTTGTGTAGAAGCTATTTTCTTAGTTCATACCCTTTGGATTTTAATCCTATTCTATTGGGCAGTGAGCTCTAGGTAGTGTGCCTCAATGCATGTGCATTCCCCTTATTATTTTTCATTATACTTTTAGCAAAGTATAATCTTGTGGACTAACATCCATTGTGGTTTTTCCCCTAATAGGGTTTTCACGTAAAAATCTTAGTGTTCTTTGTCTCTCTGATGTGTTAATTGCTTGTGGTTTATTCTTATTCATCAGATCTAAGATTAAAGTTAAGATAAGTAAGAAAAGTTTTAATTTTTGTGACAACTAATTCACCCCCCTTCTTAGTTGTATGTCCTTGTTCTGCTAACATGAATATGTTACACTATCACTCTCAAGGGCTCAACAACCATTGTTAGTGAGTTCTTTGGTAACTTACCTTAAACAGGCCTTGAAATTACTCTATTGTGGCTTCCACAAATCCAATTTGCAACTTGTTTAAATATATTTTGTATGGTAATTAATTTCCCAAATTAATGCCTCTCAATTGTTTGTTGGAATTAATCCCAACTACTTGTTTTAAATCCAACTCTGTATTTCATCTTTTTCTCTATAGTCAAAAACATTTTAATGTCTTCCACACACCACCTCTATGCATTAGGATAGTTTTAGATATGAAAATATGACATAATCTTATTTCTAAAGATTTCCCCATGTTGTAGCATTAATTGCTATTAATTTTTTTGGTTTTACCTCTTTTTATTGGGCTCATACGTAGTTTTAAGTTAGTATTTTTCTTTGTATTAAAAGCAAGGGCTAGATAGTTTTGGTTGTAGAAAACAACTCTTGATGTGTGCAATAGCTTTGCTATATCAGTTTATTTTAAACAGCATAATATGTATGCATGAAATTTTCTAAATGAAGTAAGGAGCAACAGCGTAATTTTATGGTCTATAAAAATAATGAAGCTTGTAAAGTTTTGAACTATCAAAAAATATATCTACTATTGCAACTTATCTATGCCTTTCTTTTATGTCTCATGTATGCTTTGTTTTTCTCCTATGCCTCTTCCCTTCATCGTGTTGATGCATTGATTTTTGTTGCCTAAACGAATAGCTTATGTAGCCAATAGGTATGCATTCCTTCATGCACTTCTATTTTGTCTTTTCCCATTTACGACTTTTGAGTCTTCTAGGTTTTTTCAATTATTGGGTACAAACAATCAACTACAATTCTGAGATGGGTGGGAAAAATTTATGAATTACTATGGGCTGCAATTGGGAGATTTTGTTGTGTGAAATCATATATCGAGGCTATGTTTCAAGGTTCAAATATTCGAAAGAACTAGGTGTGTAAAAATATCAGTGATTTTTTATGAGGAAAATAATGATACATTTGAAGCAGTGGTTAAAAAATGAGGGAGGAAAACATGCTTGACTAAGCTTATACATAGAGCTCACAGTAATAAAAAGATTATTCTTTGAGCTCATAGAGAGGCCATTGTTGTGGTTACTAAGAGTACCCAGGCTACTCATGTGGGTGTTCATGGGGACTATCATTTCAAATCAGAGATAAAACAACCTCTTCTAAAGAGCTTGGATTTTCTTGAACTAGGTAGTGGTCCTAAATTTGAATAGAGATTAAGTGCTATAGTAGAAGATAGATGATGTTGGTACATGAAAGACAATTGTAGAATTGCTTACAGTAGTTAATCTAATTTTTATCTAGAATATGTTTTGTTGTGATTTTGCATGTGATTATATTGAGAAATGCTCTTCTCCATGTATTAGTTGCAAACTGAAGGAAAATTTTATTTATATTATCATGTTTAGAACTTTAGCCCATATAATGCAGAAAAAAAACTATGAATAATTTTTAATTGTGGGGTGTCATAGTAAGGGAAGTCCAAAGAGATGCATATTATGGTCTCTAGTTGATAGAGCTATTATCTTTCCACATTATCCATGCAAATAATATTCATTTTATTTGGTCACCCTTTTTATGCAAGTGCACTTGTAGATGAATCCTCTTTGATTGCTTCTACCCACAATGATGTGTTAACTGCAAAGATATTGGATGCAGAACAATACAAAGAGCTGAAAATGGGATCATATTTAGGAGTGGTTGCGACATCTGCAAACCCTCCAAAGTTCATTCACCTTTGTTGGGTAATCTGTACAACTATCAATCGCCGCCTAAAGAATGTTAATGTTAATGTTGATGGAGGAAGCTTGAAGAAATTAAGGCTGAATGACATGGAGCAGAGTTGAAGAAATTAAAGCCAAAAGATGATGGAGGAGGGATGATGAAATTTAAGCAACTTGACAATGGAGGATTGTTGAAGAAATTTAAGTTGAATGACAATGGAGTAGGCTTCAGGAAATTGAAGCCTCATGAAAATGGAGAAGGCTACAAGAAATTTGAGTCTAATGATATTGGAAAAGGCATCAAGAAATTTGAGCTTTGTTTGGGAAATAGAACATGTAGGAGCCATGCCCAACAAAACCATAATTAATAATTAAGTAGTTACCAATGAAATAACCATTACAAATAGGCCTTCAAGAACATTCATTATGTAAGTCCCAACCCAAATAGGTCGTCAAGAGTATACAGTTAGTTACCAATGAAATAACCATCTCACTTTACTACATCAAACAACAAGGGTCAAAGAGGAATCACTCAGATATATACCATGGTAATATAAAGGGAAAATGAATAGACAATCCAAAGGAAAGCTCACAAGTGTCTCGTCTTAATCACATCTTGATACACCATAGGGTATGAGAAAAAAGGGAAGCTTTTTTAACAAATAAAATATAAGCCTTAAACCCCTATAGAACAAATATGTAGCTCACAAAAAACATTATCATCTATTCTCAATTCAATTCAAAGAACAAAAAGCATGAAAGATAATTATAGAATGAATGGCAGACAACATACCAACACCTCAACAACAGACCAGACTGAAGGAAATAGAGTGTGATTAACTTATAGCAAGTAAGGGAAATGGGAAACATAGTAGAACTAAATGGGAAAGATGGGAGGATACATTTTGTGAGCAAACTAAAATGCATGGTCATGCTCCAACTCTCATATTGTTGATGAAGGAATGATAGGTCAAGATAGGGTGGCACATAAAGAATTAGACATTCTATATTTTGCAATGTTAAGAGATTGTGAAGAGGGGGAATCAAGAGGCATGTTTATGAGTAAGGGATTGTCTAGGTAGGGGAGAGGGTAGGCATGTGATAAACAAAGGCCTATGGGTCTATTTAGTCCTTCCCTCAAATTTACCAAATGTTCTACCACTTTGTTCCCTCCTCTTCTGATGCAGTTGAAGGAGAGGGAAGAGATTTCCCTTTCCCAATCAATTACACTTAGAAATTTTTTTGCAACTACCAGTGGTGGCACCCCAGTTAATTGACTGCATTTTATCTAACAGTGGAGTCTCCTTTTATCAAAATTCTTCATCAGCCTTTATCTTTTCCTTGTAGTGAGCCTACTTGGTCTCCGTTTTCTTTATGATTCAATTCTACGAATCTTTCTTACGACTCATTCCAAGATTTGATGATTTAGCCTTCAAAAAATTTAGTTTTCTTTTTGAGGACATCCATATGCCTAACCTTAGACTCCTTCAATTAATAATATATATAAAATACGTTGGGAGATATTCTTCTCGAGGAAACTATTACACTTTTATGTGAAAAATTGATTAAAAATGATATATGCCCTTTGTGAGGCTTTCACTGCATTTTAAATGAAATTGTGAAGGATAGATACCTTCGGTAAACAAGGCAAAGGAGTTTCTGCTTTAGATAGGTGTGGTGCTTGGTGGGTGAGGATCACCCTACCTAGGTGCAGTAAGCTCCAAGCTATTCTCTCAAATTTCTCACACTAATAAAAAAAACATAGAGATCTTAACTTACTGAACTAAAAGTATCCATATAATTCCATTGACATGTAAAAAATTATTTTGATGTAGCCCCTCCAGAAATTAAAAAATATTTATCAACATAATATAGATATATTATGTAATAAAATAACTAAAACTAGTGACTATACATTGAATACATTTAGATAAATTATTTATTCTAGTAATACTTTAAATTAATTTGTGGTGATTACACCTAATTTTTATATAGAAAATCTTGAAGATTCCAGATCACAATGAAGACTTCTAATTTATACTTCAATTTATAAACCCCATTTCCTTAAGAAATAAATAAACTTCTACATTTGGAATCCATATAATGATTGGCCATGTTTCAAAAAGAAATTAAAGCCTAGCATATAGGTTTTGCTTGATAAATAATGGCCTTTAAACCATATTTGAAATAGTGTACAAGCAATCAATTTCAATTAAAATTTGGTTTCCTGAAAACAATGTGAAAAGAAAGGAATGTCCCAAATGCCTGAATCTCCACATCTCTTGTCAGTAATCAAAAGATAGCTCTCAAAAGTGCTATGTGCTGAAGTGGTTTCTCAGGTAGACACACCTGAAAAATGGATTTCATATGAAGGCAAGACTTTTGCATGATACGAGCATCTACACGTGGAGGATTTTACTTGGAGGCGTTTGTTTTTTCTGATTGTTTTATTATTATTTTCTAAATGGGGATATAAGGAGGTTAAATTGTGAAATTTGTATGAACGTAAGTTGCACATAAGGTATTTGTATTACATGTCGATATCAAAATTCATTGATTGTAGTAGAATAGTTGGTGAGTAATATTTTATGAGGTCGTTGTAGTGGAGATTAAAAGGTCAAGGGTCATTGTAGTGGAGATTAAAAAGTCTTTTTTATTTTTTAAAAAATTTATGTTTTTCAAAGTATAAGTCTTTCATTACTATTTTAATTTGGAGGTATTTGTTAAAAAAAAAGTTGGTTTTATTATTATTTTAAATGGGATTATATGGAGTGTTTAAATTAGCAAATTATGGACTGTAAGTTGCATGGCATTATAATACATGCCTCCATACATCAAAATTCATTAGATTGTGGCAGAACAGTTAAAGAGAATATTTATGAGGTCGTTAGATTAAAATCTTCTATTTTTAAAATTTATGTTTTAAAAGCATAAGTTCCTTTGATGCTGAATTTTGTCTTTTCATTTTCTTATGAGTGATAGCACAACCAAATCAATAAAACACAGGAATTAAACTTCAATAACAATTTTATATAGTCTATTTTTAATTGTCTATTTCTAAAATTGTTAAAATATTTTTTATCTTTCTTTTTATTAGTTCATGTTGTCAAGAGTCATTGCAAAAATTAGAATTTTTTTTATTTTTTTTCTAAATTATGTGCAATGCAATGCATTTAATTCATGAATCAAATTTCAAACCAATTAATGACTTGAATGACATGAACACTATTACATACATCATCATATAATTACATTGTTGACTTACAAGTATTATTTTACATATTTTATTTAATAATTGCTAAGATTTTCAAAGCTTATTAAATAAATGTGAGTACACTCAAGGCATATTTTATATTTGTTTATCAAGTGTGTATTAAATATCACAATAAAATTTATCTATCTATAATAAATATCAAAAAAAAATTATGCATCTACAATTAATATTTCAAAAAAATCTATTTTAAAAAATACACATGTAATAATATAATTTAGCATGGAAAAAATTACATAACTATCACATTATGAAAAGGATAAGAATAAATATATATATGGAATTATTATAATAATATATTTGTATAATTACATATTTTTTATTTTTGGAATATTAATTAACTATAATAATAACATTATACAACAAAAAACACTTATATTACACCCCTACTTACTTCTATTAAGTAAATGTTTAAAACAACAAAAAAAACCCATATGAATTTTATTTTTTATTTATGCAACATTAATCAACTATAATAATAAAATTATACAACAACAAACAATCACATTACATCCCTATCTTCTTCTATTAACTAAATGTTTAAAACAACAAATACACCCCACATGATTTTTTATTTTTATTTTTCAATATTAATCAACTATAATAATGACATTAAATAAAACAACAAACAATCACATTAAACCCTTAGCTATTTTTTTTAACTAAATGTTTAAAACAACCAAGCACACCCCACAATAGGCAGAACATGACGCAAATGCGTCTCTTGTTTTAGATATGTAATATTTATTTCAAAAGTTTTGACATATGTGTATTCCATTGAAAGATTAGATTTTGATTTGAAGGTTTTTTTCTAAAATATTTTTAAAATATATATTAAAAACATATAAATAAAGTGTAATTAAAAGGTCAAGGGTTCTATTCCTCTTGATGCATCTTTTTTCAAATTCACATTCTTTAAAGTATAAGCCTTTAATTCCTTATTGAAACTTTGAAAATAGGGATTTGAAAAAGTCCAATTGAGTTGTAGGAAGCATTAGATTATTGGCTATGTTAGGCTTTCTTTGCATGTGTCATTGTTAATGTCACACTACTTTAGAAAGCTAGAGTTGTGTTCTTTCTTTCATTTAGTGTGGTTCCTTTTTTGTTGCTAAGCCTATGGGCATTTTTCCCCACTTTAAATTGTTAAACAGACGCAGGACAACTAAGTGGGGGGGGGAGTGGTGGAATGGGGGTGAATCAGGTGTCACATAATACAAACTTAAAACTCAACACTCATTAACTCCACAACCACACTGTTCTATTATTAAGTAAGAGCATGAAACACAAATAACAAAAAACAAATCAACACAATGAACACCAAATTTTTACGTGGAAAATCCAATGAAGGAAAAACCACAGTGAGGGTTAACTCATAATATAAAAGATTATAAACAGAATACAAAGACTCATTGCCCAAAAGAGGACTCATTGTCCAAGTACAAAGGCTTGTTGCCTACAAAAGGGACTCACTGTCCAACAGGGAGGCTCATTGCCTATAGATACAAAAGAGAATAAAAAGATTCACCACAACAATTAATGCACATCCGCGGGATTGCAGAAACCTTCAGCTCACTATCTTCAACACAATGAAGAACTATTATCACAACTCACACACACACTTCTACTCTTATAATTTATCACTCACTTTCGTCACTTTGTATCACACTGTCATACAAATCTTCACAATTTGACTTGCTTTTATACCATCCTCAACCTTAGAAACTTTCTCCAAGGTCAACCACAAAAACCTTATTTCATAATTTCAAATTAGGTCGGCAACTCAATATTCCCATAGTGGAAAGGAATAAGAGTGGACCAATAAAAAAAAAAATCAAGATAAAAATAATATCTCGAAACAACCACACACTTAATTAAATTTTATTCTTTGAATGAAGTGTAAACACTGGAGGTTAGCCAAACCTAATGAAAACACAAATAATCATTGATGTACATGCTTCCCAATAAGAAGATGACATGTGGACACAACAACACATTTCTTTATACACAAGGATACACTTCATAATATTCCAGATAAATTTGTAGCAAAACAACAAACTTCAATCCCTGAACATCTTTCACCAATCCAACTGGATTGTATAAACTCACACTGAAATATAATGAAACATGACTTCTAGATCACCAATCTTCAAACCACTTTGCCAAAGCATAGAAAAGACCTTCACAAGACATATTCTAGATCCACAAGATCTAAAACAAAACAAAGGAAAAATACAGAGCAACAATATTTGTGCCAATCCAACTTTACTAGAATAGTTCACATATCAGTGAACATAGCTTTCACGTACCATCAAACCAAAAGCTAAAACTCAAAATTGTGTCATAGAAAATGGGTCCCTTGTCCTTTTCATGGTCTTTTAGGCCTTTCTTCACAATGTTTGATCTATCTTGCTTTGATTTAATGTTGCAATGACGCTTGAACATACACATTTAAGTCCTTAGAATTCAAATAATGGAATCTTGTGAAGGTGTTTTGAAGTGTTGTAAAACATTTCTACACTTTTCTAGACATTATTCATTACAATTCATCTAAAAATCACTTTTTCATCACTTATCAAGTCCTATTTTGAAGTGTTGTAAAGCCTTGTAACAAGATTTCATACTTTTCTAGGCATAATTTCACTATTTACACCTTTCTTATGTTTTATTTGACCCCTTTATGCCCTTATAAGGCTTAATTAAGTATATCTTTGAATGTAAACCCAACAAAAAACATTAAATGTGATTTAATTCTCGACACCCACTTTCAAGCCTAAGGTGGAACCATTTGCCATGGGTGGTGAATGACTCCCTCTTGGCTCTAAATTCAAAATATTTCAAATTTGCTTCTGGGTTTTTATTCAAAATTACATGATGTCAGCCTGTGATGAGGTATCAATGGGTTACTAAGGCACAATTGTGTATAAATAAGTGTTTTTCTCCTCATTTTGCATCTCCTACAATCTTCTAACTCATTCAAGCATTCAACTAGCAATTGAGCATTTTGCATCCTATAATCAAGCATCTATCAAGCATTCAAGAGTAGCCATTGACATATCTTCAGATTTTCTTCAACAAGGGTTTGGTAACTTGATAGAATTTGCATGTTATTTGTTTGTCATTCTCCTTCATTTCATTATTTCATTAAGGGTTTGATTACCAAAGTGGCATTTGACCAAGGAAAATATCTATAACCTAACCCTTAACCATTTCCCCCCTTTTGCATGTGTTTTTGCAAACTTGTGTATGCAAATTTGATAAGCATTTAGGTGTTTCAAGTCAACAACATCTTATTTCAAGCTTGGAGAAGGCATTATGTTTGTTTTCTGCAAATTTGACTTCAACAACCTGACAAGCAGACAATCTCAGATCTGGTGCTATAGAATTGTCCCTTGATTTCTTAGAATTTTGGGAGAGGATTGATTTGTCATCAGTGGAAAATGAGTCCCACTAGTGATTTTATGTGATTTCAAACAACATTCAGAAGATTCCAAATTCTCCAATCTCTACCCAAGTGCACTCTGATTCAACCCTTTTCTATTATGTTTTGCATTTGTTCATTCATAGTTTATTGTTCGCAAACATCATTGTGTTTTCCAATATTACATAAATCATAGGTTTTGCATACATAACCAACCAGTTAACTCATATAATTGCACTTAGATTATTCCATTTAGTTCAAATAACATTATACATTACTTAATTTGAGTGAACCTAGCTAGATATTTTGGCCCTACTTTCTCCTTTAGGTGAAAAACCCTAGAAGTGCTAGAAGGGACTAAGGTGCCAAAAATCCACAGTTCATTTTGGTGAACCTGCATTTTGAACACTTTACATTTATGATTTCAATTTCACTTCATTTGCATAAACATTCAATTAGGATTTTTTTTTTTTTGCATCCTAGGGTTTC
>VDFB02086995.1:0-52667 GCA_007258455.2 Sequoia sempervirens | reverse complement strand
TCAAATAATTATTTTCTTATTCAAGATGTACAACACCCTTTTTGACACATCATATCATGACCTTTAATAGTTTAGGAACACTTGACCTTCTCATTCTTATGCTAGTCATCTTTGGAAGATGAGGTTTCATTAGTTATATTAGAGGTAGCAATTTTTTTATATTTATTCTTTTTTCCTTGATTCTTTTGTTTCTTATCATATTTTCCTAACCCCTTTTTTTCTCTTGTGCCTTGATTTGTATTCAACGCATATGATCTAGTTTGTCTTTCTCCTTAATGAGTTCTATAAGAAAATCATCAAGGGAAGGAATTTTGTAGGTGGAACCTAGGTCACATTATGCAACATGAAAATAGAAATAAATATAAAATAGCTAGGACTAAGCCTAGAAAGAATACTCAAGATAATTTATGTATGTTCCTTTTCTATCCCACACTACTTTAGCTACAATATGATGTCTTTTAGCTTTGTGAAGAAGCCTTGAATAGTGTTAAAATTCATTGGACTTAACCCTATGAGTTATTTCTCCAATTGACGATCCATCAATTCATCCTTCTTACCAAATAGGCTCTTCAATGTGGTTCATACATAATTTAGAGTAGTGACAAATTCAATGTGAAAGAGTGAGTTGGGAGAAATAGGTATTATCAAATTATCTATGTTCATCACATTTATTAAACCATTTTAATTTTTCTACAATCAAGAAAGGTTTTATCTCAAGTCCATTATTACTTGGTGTAGTCCTTACTTTTCAAGATAAATTATTATTGTACATTTCTAGTCAAAGTAGTTATATTATGTGATGATAATAATTTCTAATTGATTCATTAGTGTAGAAAAGTATATTGTTGTTGTGTAGAAAAACAAGTGCAAAAATAAGGAACACAAGACCACCCCCTTTCACTAGTTTATAAAATGAACCCCTAAAATTACAAAGTGTGGCGTTTTATTATTAGTATATTTACAATGGAATTCACCATATTATAATATTATTAGGATCTAAAATTAGCCACAATGTTGAAATCATAATAATCTTACAATATGAAAACCTATAAACCACACCAATGTGTAGTACTAGTAAAAATAGCTTTTAAGAAAAAGTCACCTAAAAATAATCTCATTTGTAAAACTGACAACCATTTAAAGCTCCAAAAAGGATGACAAGATAATTAAATTTCTAAGAAATTTATTTTCTTAGAAAATTGGTATGTTAAATCAAAAAAATAATTACACCACTATCTAGAACATAAAATTCTCCCTTAAATAAAAAAATAAACTAAAAAAGAAGTTCATATGTTCAAGTTATTAGCCTTCAAAGTTTTACTATAAAAATAAAAAATGGAATGGTCAGGGGGCATAGAATTTGCAAAGGGCCTACTCATATTAGTATGATGTCATAATGACATCATCACTCTAAGTGCATAACTAAATCCCAATCATTTATTTTTCAATTTCGTAATTTGTCTCAACTTCATTCTCCACAAGATTGGCTAAAACCAAATGAATTATTCCACCCCCAAATGAAACCTAGGTAAACAAAGGAATATAGGGGAATTCCAGCCAATGGAATTGAGAAATAGAGAGGCTAGATAAACCTAAACTCTTTCTTCTCTATCAAACATGACTGATTCTAGGTGGGTGGGAGAAATGGGGGTGATGAGGATTTAAGTCTATGCTCAAAATATAAAAATATTCCATGCCATCAATTTGTCCCTCTTTGGATCAGAAGAAAGATAAAAAAATATAATCTTCTTATAATGAGTGTAGCCAGTCACCCAACCTAGAGAGGGGTTAGATCATTGAGGAGATATATACAAATAGTACATTGATCACATTATATTGTAATAAATTAAAACATCTATATTAGGTAAATGAATGCTACATTCTAGATGAAAACTAGGAAAATATATCAATTGTGAAGTACATATAATCTACTATTTTCAAGGCATCAAAATATTAAAAAAATGTCAATTGATGACAAATCACTACTAAAATTTCATGCATGACAATAGTTAAAGCCTGACCACCTACATGTCTATCCTATTGGAGGAAAGTATTATATCCATACACATCTATTATGAGTTATAAGTCATTTATTATTTGTCCCTACCTATTATAGGTGGAGACTAATGTTTTCAGTTTGATTTCTTCACTATTAATGCTTTTTTGGGGAGTCGTGTAAACAATTTAACATATGATGGGAAGAAATTTTCTTATTAAGCTATAATTTGAACACTTTATTCCAAATTTTTTATTGGTATTCAAATTTTTGAGGGGGTTTTCAGCATTTTACAATTACAAATTCATAAAAAATATAATGTGAAGAATAAAAAATGAGTATATTGTGCTTCGAAAGTTTAAGGTAATGTTTTTATGAATCGTATTTGTATTAATTTGTATAGGAGATAATTCCTTTCTGATGTTTTCACTTTTTTTTTATAGGGATGGCACATGGACTATAGCTCGTTGTGTGGCATTCTACAAGAGGTTCACGTTCCTTGTCTATGTTTCCACATTTTCAATTCATGGATACTAGGGAAGTTGCATTGATATCAAGACAAAAATATCTATTTGGGTTTAGTTCTATAGAAAGCTCCATCAGGGTTAGTTCCAAAAACATGATGTCTTCTGAGCTTGTTTGGTGCCTTGATTTCACAAGTGCAACTGGAATGTTTGATGCTTGTGTCCATTGTGCTGGATGGGATCTCTAGTTCTATAGCTAGGTAGGCCATGTCTCCATTCTTGCTCTGGAGGATTATTGATGAATATTAAAGTTAACTTATTTGTACCATAATTTGGATGAGGTTTGGATAGCAAGCATCTCATTTTGTAGCAACTTGAAGACCCTTAGGCTTCCTGGTCCGATTGGGCATTTGGGTTATTTCCCTATACTTGGTCATCACACCTTTGTTGTCTTATGTCATCATCGCTCCCCCTATTCATCCCAAGAATTAGGAATAGGGGGAAGCCCCTATGTGTAGTTTATCTCTCTAATTGAGGAGAGTCTTGACAAATTAGATTCTAACAAGATAAATGGTGGAAATGTCCAGTTTACGAGCTCATTTTCTAACATGTTTGAGAAAAAATTAAGTCAATTTATCACTTTTCTTAAAGTTTCTAGTTTTAGGTATGATCATGCATTTTTCTATTTCAGAGTCCTTTCAGGGTTAGTAGATTACAGTGAACTATGTCTCCATTCAAGAGTTGGAAAATTATGAAATAGGGCTTTTAGAAAAATGTCACTACCATGTTGAAATTAAATAATTTTAACATTGCTTGTAATATAACTAATCTCCTTTCAGTGAGATTGAGAATTAATATATCTACAATCAGAGCTTTCAATATTTTTTTTAACTTGTGCATCTTATTTTATTGCTATTGCTAATCAAGGTAGGATGCTGAATTTTTGTAATTGATTTACTAAAAAAATTATTTTTGTTGTAGTGAAGTTATCATCTCACAATTTTGTACCTAATCATTTTGTTTATCCTTCTTTAACTCAATTGGATGAGGATGAGTTTTTTGAATCACAAGTAGTTCATGTGGCTCGTGTTTGCTACCACATTTTTCATACATGATTAAGCATCATTTCAAAGCTAGTGCATAGGGATTTTATGTCAAAGGCAGGAGCAGTTTTTGTATTCATCCACCACCTCCAAATTACCTTGTTTAATATCAGTAATAGACAAAATGGTTGTAGGTAAAGGTTCCAAAGGCCTTCTCACAAGAAAATCCTCCACCCCTGCCTCTGCTTCTGCAAATAATGGTAATAAGTCTAATAGTAATGACAAGTTGATAAGAAGAATCCAATCTCTCACTCATCTCATGCAGGCCTCCAGGGTTTCTGCTTTTTTTCACTGCTTATCATGCTTCTTGTTGCTACTAGTTCATTAGTTTAATTATATGCATGATAAGGCCATTGATTCTTTTTTCAAGGATTCCTCTCTTTTCTAGCTTGTAGAGAATTATATGTTATTTGTAAGCCTTTTTTGGTTCATTATCTAGCCCTGTAGACCTCCACCTATGGGTCGTCCTTGAAACTCTTTTTCATGGTGAAAAAGCTTTTTCTTTTCTCTAAAACCTAGGAAAGGTTGATGCTTTTTTTCATGTGTGTAACATAAAAAATTCCTTACACTTGGAAAAACACTTTAGGATTAGACTTGTCCTATTTGCACATGAGAAATTAGTCTGTAGCATGTACTAGTAAGTTATGCATACATTAATGCTCTGTGAGTCTACACATAAGTGATCCTCCTTGTTTGTATTTTTTGCATTTAATCTTACCAAGCTATGTCATAAGACTCTCAGAAAGCCTCATTTGGTTTATTGTTCCATGTATCCTTTTCAATAAGTTTTCCCTTACATAAAAATCTTCTATTACTGATCACGTTTCCTCTATTATTTTATTTCCTACTACCCTGGTAAAAGTCACTACTCTATACCGTTAGGATTACATGGAGTATTCTAGTAGCACAATAATTTAATCACTTCATCAATGGTATTGAATGATATTTTGAGAAGACATTTGATTTCAATATGGATGTGATTTTGAGGGAAATAAAACAAAGATTTAGAATAAATTCAAAAATTCATTTCCAATGATTTTGAAGGAAATAAGACAAAACATCAAAATATATTCAAAATTACATTTACAATAACCTTAAATTTTGGATGTCAAAATTAAAAGTGGCATACACAGACAATAATGATGTTTCCAACTTTTGTTTTAGAAGGTTCTCCACAACAAAAGAACTCCCTAATCCTTTTTAGCATGATACATTTCATATAAACTTGAACCAAATATTTTTGGAAATGTGTGGTGGTCTCTTACACTTCTATGGTTTTGCACCTCTATGGTTTTGCACCTAAAAGGAGAGAGGTACCAAAAATTTTAATGGCTCACTGAAGAACAAACCCTTGAGATTCCACTACAAAGAAGATTAAAATATGTCAAAGGGGATTTTCCTAGAGGCTAAAAAATAGAAAATAGGGGTTCACCACCAAGTGTAAACTTGGAAAATGCAAGATGTTTGAAAACACAATGTGATATGCAAAAATACCTAGAAAGATGAATAAAAACGTAAGTAAAACATAACAGGAAAGAAAAATAGAAAATGTTCACTTGGAAACTTGTAGGGGCAAGAATGAAGATTGGAAATGCTACTGATTCTGAAATTTTGACCTAATGGGACTCATTTGCCATTTTGGACGAATTAGTCCCAGATTTGGAAATCTATACTAGAGTCTATTTTGGGCAAATGGGTATATGAATCTGCAAAGATCTCTGAAAATAAGTACAATGGAACTCATTCCCCACTAATGGTGAATGAGTCCACTTTGATTTTTCTAAAAACTCAAAAGTGGAATCTATAGCTCTTAGTCTACTCAATCTATACCTCTAGGTGTCTAGATCCAAAGCCTTGATTTTCAACACTATAAATGACTTTTTATGAAGATTTTGACATTTCTAATAGGGATATGACTTCAACAAGTTTGCAACCTATTCTTCAATCATCTCCAAGCCTTCAAAGTAACTAGATCTACAACCACACAAAGAAAGAGAGAGAAATGTTGAATGTTAGGAAGTAGGGGTTTGCCTTGGTCAAACCCCATTTAGGCAATTAAACCAAATAAAGAAATAAGATCAAGCATGAACATGAAATAATGGAATTAGAACCTTTCCATGATGATGGATCTTGAATTGCTGCAATAATGGATGAAGAATCTACCCATGAATGCCTTAGAAGTGACCTTGAATGCTCTCTAAATGACCTAACCTACCTTGCTTGACTTGACAACATGAATAGCTTATGATACTTGAATGAAATGAGGGTTTAGAGGATTATTTATATAGGAAACCCACTCAAATGCCCATTAATTTGATCCCCCAGGATGACATTGAAGAAAATTAAACTTAAAACCTAATTTTTCTTGCTCAAACTCCAAAAATAGCTCAAATGGGACTCATTCGCCATCTTGGCTGAATGGGTCCTACAGGGGCTATTTTGCTAGCTGGGATGTCGGGGAAGGCATAAATTAAGTTCATGTGTTGAGCTAGTCAAGTTTTTGATCAAAATAAGCCTCAAGATGCACAATATGGGGTCACGGGAGCCTATTAATGATAATATAAATGGTAATTAGGGCTAGGGACACAAAGTTCAATGTGAAAGTGTGATTAAATACACTTTACAACATTAAAATGAGGTCCACGTAGCCTAGACAGGCACAACATCCATTGTGAATGTGTAAAACACATTACAACACTAGATTAAAATTAGTTTTAATTTACAAGCCTTATAGATTAATGTGAGAATGTAATTATATATATTTTACAATATTTTATTAAGGGAAAAAAGGTCCATTAGACTTAAATGCCTAATAAAAGTCTAGAAAAGTGTGAAAGTCATTTACAACAATTTTACAAGACATGCATTTTATTTAATTTGCAAGGGCCCAAGACCTAATGTAGATGTGTAAAACACCTCACAACACTAGATCAAGTTGATATCAAGTCCAATTTATCATTAATTATTCTTGAATCAAGCAAGCGATACTTTTTTCTATGCTACATTTAGCCCCCACTTTAGTGAGAGGATGAACTTGCTTTTAAATCACACTAAAGTAGAGATTCGAGGGGGGTCCAATCATACCAATGCAAATGGTCTAGGATAACAAAGATCAAGGAGGTAACCAAGCCCCTAGGATCCAAGATCCCAAGTCAAACTGACATAAGCACAAGAGGACACACACAAGGTGAATGATTTGCATCAAAATGAGATACACGATCATGCAATGAGAATAATTAGAAGGAAGCGAAATATAAATGAACAAAAGTAGAAAGATGGATCAAGAATCGACCATTTGTCCAACATGATGTGGATCAAATCTAGGGTGTTTCTCTGGAAAACACATATTCACTTTGAGGTGATGAAACTCATGGTTTCCTGCTAGGTGAGAAGTCCTAAAAGGGTGAGAAACATACACTGATGGCTAGTATGCACTCACACACACGTAGGTGGCTATGGGGAAAGTCATGCCTCATATTGGGCTTCTTGCTCAAAAAATACCAAATTTATACCTCCTGATAACTTTAATAAGGCACCACAATGAAAATGCTTTTGTAAATGCTTTTGAATGTCATGTAAAAAAATTGTTAAAGGGGATTTTTCTTTATTCATGTAAGGCCTTCTTCTTAGGGAGCATTGTGCCTAATGTCTCCAAGAGAGGATAAATCAAAGTGTTAGATCATCACCCATGGGATGCCTCATTTGCATCATGCCATGTCAGTATATTGTACACTCTTGGCTAGCATCAAACCCAATGACACCACCAAGAAGAGGACACATCACAAGAAACAAGAAAAATCACGCCATGATTTTTTTTTCCAAAAGATGTCATTTATGTATGCCCCCACTTTAAAGCGGTTGCTACATCATTACTATGAGCAATTGCTTTAAAGTATCCAATGAAAGAAGACATGAGAGCCAACTTGGAAAGCCCTATGCCAAGTCATATATTTCCGAATTGAGCTACATCATGAATAAGGTAGTATGTCACCTGTGAGCCAACTTAAGGCATGTCATCCACATTCCAAGCTTTCTCTTATATGTTCATGAAAGGTTAACGACTAGCCAAAAGAGACAAGTGACATACAAGGACAAGGCTACTTAACCCCTTTTCCCCACTTAGTGCAAGACAAGAGTGAGCCTGAAATGGATGATGATATGTTGCTCCTTGCAATAGTGAGTATGTTATGATCCTACAACTATTACATGGCAACGAACAGTAGCTAATGTTATTTATGTTGATAAGTAAAAAAATAAATTTCTTGATACATATTAAATGAGATATTATCTATTAGTTTAGGATGTACCAAGGCAAATTTTTTCTTGGAAGAATCTTTTGTGATGGTGTTGAGATTGAATGAAGGCTTTTGTGTTGAGGGACAATAACCAAAATCATTAGTCATTTCTTATGTTTTAGGCATTATGGGGACATGGATACATTTTTCTATAGAATCACATCCTTTCCCAAGTTTCTTCATAAGTTCAAAACATCTTCCAAAAACTTTTTTCACTTGTTTTGGATTTGGTGGTTGTTCAATTTTCTCAAAGTTTGTCTTGGATTTATTTTCTTTTAAGGTGGTTGAAGGGAAATTTTTTGAATTTTTTATTGCCATTACTAGTTGTTCTTTTCTCTTTTTAGACTCTTGCTATGATCTTGTATTCTCCCATGGATATAGATATGAAATCAAAGGTTTCTGCAACATCTTTAAATAACTTTATGGATTTTTCAATTTAATTTTTTCTTTCTATATTGTTTTGCTTGGTATTGATCATAGCACATGTACTCTTGTTTTTTTAGTAGAAGGTGACTTGTCATAAAATCCTAACATTTGTTTCAAGGCTTGATCCATAGCAAGCAATTTAGGATGCTTCAAAGTGAGGTTGATTTTTGGTTTGCACATGATATTGTTGATGTTTGCTTGTACCATGATACCTTCCCTATTAGGAGAGTTTTTAGGAGAACTACAAACTATATGTTCATGACATTAAATTTTTGGTTCTTCAATATTGACTTCATCGCAAGTAAGGGAATGATCCATGGTTGGATTTTCTTGCTTGGTAATGATGGTGTTTCTTTGTTCAACAATGTTTTGCTCATAATTCTCATTGATGAGATCTTGTAACACCATAATATCTTCTTCACCAATAGGAGAGATATTAGGAGAGGGGGAAATTTTATTGATGTGATTGTCAATGATTTCATTCTTGTTCCCTAAGGTCTCATTCTCTTGAGTCATAGTATCTATCCTAGTAGGAGAGCTTTTAGGAAAGTGACAAACAATAGGTTCATCACATTTCATGGTTGGATTTGGTTAAGTAGCTTCATTTCTCCTAGGAATTTTATGGTTACCAATGATTGGAATTTTTTGTTTAAATAGGTCTTCTCAGATTGTAGGGGCATTAGGAAAGGGAGGAATAATATTCTCATGAGTCTCAATAAGGATATCTTCTAACATTAAACTATCTTCTTCATGTCTAGAGAAGATATTAGGAGAAGAAAAGGTTTGATTGTCATGATTATGTACATTTACATCCCCATGTCCTATAATTTTTTTTTGAGTAGGAGAGGTAGGATTGTCGTAGCTCTAAAATATCAACATATTCTCCATACAAATGTGTTTGTCATGATCATTCACAATTTTATCCTTATTCACTAAAGAATTTTCACAAGGGAGGTGTTGGGAGATGAATGGAGACTAGGTAAAGAGTGGCCATGATTTTAGCTTCATGTGTCATAAAGTATTTGCAAGGGGGAAGAGGAGGAAGACAAGCAAGATTTTCATGATCTTCAATTATTGTGTTGTCTTTCATCAAGATACCTTCATAACCAATGGGAGAGATATTGAGAGAAGAACAATTATGATTATCATGATTATCGATGCTTGCATCCTTTTGTTTCAAACCTTTAGTGGATGATTTTAGTGAGAGGAAGTCCTTAAGGGCTTCATCTAACATGTCTAAGTCATCACTACTAAAGGGCTTGGATGATATACTTTTTCTAAAATGTACGAATTTTCTAAACTGTTTCTTGTGATTTTTTTAGTTTTTAGTTTTCATTTCCTACTGAATCTAATCTAAGTCAACTAGGAACTAATGCTAAAAATGAAAATTGCAAAAATATAATGCATCCAAAATTGTGATGAATGTAAATAATTCTATTTCTAATGATTTAAATGTAATAGAAGCTATGGAAACTTAAAATGCAATGTAAAGACATAGGATGAAATGCAATTTTTTAGATTTAAAAAAAGGTAATGTACTAATTACACTATGGAATGATCTGAAAATGAAATGGTGTGAATGGAAAATTTAAATTAAGTAATGCATGAAATGAGCCAAATTAAGCTAGATTTAATGAAATGCATGTAACAAGAACTTAACCAACTGATAGAGATAGTTAATGGTAGAAAATAGAAGTGCAAAAATAGGGTTTTTAGTGCCATGAAAGAAAATTTTAGGGATGGAAAGGGACTAATTCGCCCAAGGTGGTGAATGAGTCCCAAGGGGGGGATTTTTTTAAAAAATTTCTGATTTTTTCAATTGTTTGTGTTTTTTGTACATTGTATGACTTGAATACTAAATGAAAATGTAGTTTCCAAATGTTTTCCGATGGTTTGAGATGAAAAAATGCAACCTATATTCACTTTCACTAATGCAAGATTTTGAAACCCTAGAATGCAAATTAAACAATGCAAGATGCAATGCAATGTTAATGTAAGTTATTCCTGGGATGTAAATGCACTCCAAATCAGAAATATGATGCTATAAATGCAAGTTCACCAAAATGAACCAAAGATTTTTGGAAATGTGTGGGGGTCTCTTCCACTTCTGGGGTTTTGCACCTAAAAGGAGAGAGGTACCAAAAATCTTAATGGCTCACTCAAGAATAAACCCTTGAGATTCCAATGAAAAGGAGATTGAAATCTATCAAAGGGGATTGCCCTAGAGGCTGAAATAAAAAAATAGGGGTTCACCACCAAGTTTAAACTTGGAAAATGTAAGATGTTTGAAAACACAATGTAATATGTGAAAAGACCTAGAAAGTTGAATAGAAATGCAAGTAAAACAAAACAGGAAAGTAAAGTAGAAATGTGCACTCGGAAACTTGTAGAGGATGAAATGAAGACTAGAAATGCTACTGATTCTGAAATTTTGACCTACTAGGACTCATTCACCATTATGGGTGAATCAGTCCCAGATATAGAAAACTGTATTGGAGCCTGTTTTGGGCTAATGGTTATCTAAATCTATAGAAATCTCTAAAAAATAGGTACAATGGGACTCACTCACCACTAATGGTGAATGATTCCAGTTTGAATTTTCTAAAAACTCAAATGTGGAATCTGTAGCTCTCGGTCTACTCAATCTATACCTCCAAGTGTCTAGATCCAAAACCCTAATTTTTGAAACTACAAATGACTTTTTGTGAATATTTTGACCTTTCCAATAGGGAGATGAATTCAACAAGTTTTCAACCTATTCTTCAATCATTTCCAAGCTTTCAAAGTACCTAGATCTGCAACCACACAAAGAAAGAGATAAATGTTGAATGTTAGGGAATAGTGGTTTTCCTTGGTCAAACCCTGTTTAGGTAATTAAACCAAATAAATAAATAAGATGAAGCATGAACATGAAATAATGGAATTAGAACCTTGCCATGATGATGGATCTTGAATTGTTGCAACAATGGATTAAGAATCTACCCTTGAATTCCTTAGAAGTGATCTTGAATGCTCTCTAAATGACCTAACCCTAGCTTGCTTGACTTGAAAAAATGAATACCTTATGATACTTTAATGAAATGAGCATTTGGAGGCTTATTTATATAGGAAACTCACTCAAATTCCCATTTATTTGATCCCCAAGCTGATATTGAATAAAATTAAACTTAAAACCTAATTTTTCTCGCTCAAAATATGAAAATAGCTCAAATGGGACTCATTCACCATCTTGGATGAATGGGTCCCACATGGATGGGACTCATTCACCCAAAATGGTGAATGGGTCCCACAAGGGCTATTTTCTAGCTGGAATGTCGGGGAATGCATAAATTAAGTTCGTGTGTTGAGCTAGTTGGGTTTTTTTATCAAAATAAGCCTCAGGATGCACAATATGGGGTCATAAGAGCCTATTAATGATGATATAAATGGTAATTAGGGATAGGGACACAAATTTCAATGTGAAAGTATGATTAAATATACTTTACAACATTAAAATGAGGTCCATATAGCCTAGAAAGACACAAAATCCAATGTGAATGTGTAAAACACATTAAAACACTAGATTAAAATTAGGTTTAATTTACAAGCCTTCTAGATTAATGTGAGAATGAAATTAAATATATTTTACAATATTGAATTAAGTGAAAAATAGTTCCATTAGACTTAAATTCCTAATATAAGTCTAGAACGGTGTGAAAGTCATTTACAACACTTTACAAAAATTTTACAAGACATGCATTTTATTCAATTTGCAAGGGCCCAAGACCTAATGTGGATGTGTGAAACACCTCACAACTATTGAATATCCAAGATACTAATAGGGGGGGTGAATCAATATCTTCTTAAAATTATTAAACAAATACCATCCAATTACACCAATGCATATAACAGTAAAGATAAGCAAGAGCATTAACAGAGCATGAAATCGTACAACACATGAACACCAAAAATTTTACGTGGAAAACCCAAAATGGGAAAAACCAAGGTGAGTGTTTAGTTCACAATATAGTATAACCAGTTATAAAATATTACAAAAGGGTTGCTCATTGCTAGGAATCATTGTCAAAAATGAGAGGCTCACTACCTACAGAATTACAATGACAAAACAGCTTACAGGTAGAAAATGAATTGACAATGTACACCTAAGAAGTGCTGATTCGGTTCCTTTGTAGCTTAGTAAACTGACTTAACACACTTCATCATTTTTTCACTTCTTCACATTCACATCATCAACATCTTCTATATCAATCTCAAAAACTATCCAATATATATAGCCGATACATCCACAAGCATCAATTAGGTCGGCCTAATTAGATGCAATCCTTAATTACCAAAAATACCAACTGTCGGCTTCAAGTATTTACAAAATCTTTCCAAAGATAATTCAAACATTTAGTATGCAACAACATGTTAAAATGGACCTAAGATAGGTCACAAATACATCCGCAACACAAAATTAATTTACCATTGTATACACCTAAAATCGGTCAAGACAATTAATTAATTAAATACTAGTTATTTAATTAATGACCCCTTTTATTTCATCTACTTATAAATAAATTCTCAATTTATTTATATAGTTCACACTTTTCTGAATTCTTCATCTTAAAACACATTCTTCTAAATTTAATTAAATAAAAAAATGTCTATAGTTTTCTTTTATTTAATTAAATATCTTCTCACTAAGTTTGAATAATTTCAAATTCAAATTTAGTCACATGTCTACAACACTTTTTGGCCACATCATCAAGTGTCACATGTATTTAAATATGACTAATATTTAAATTATATTATTCTCAACCAATTCCATAACAAACTTTTCACTCTTGGCTCTCTCACACATTTGATTTGATCATATATTTGGCATGTTGCCCTTGGTCAAGGGAACATCCTCTACGATTCTTTCATCTCCATCATTCATCTCTCATCCTAAAATCTTGACCGTTGGTTGCTGCCACATCACAAGATGCTTTGGAAATCCTATAAATACAACCTCTTGCTACAACATTCAACATCCCATCTTTGAGAAAACTTATTATGCAAGAATAACATTGGAGCATTTCGAGCATTTAGAGTTTGAGTTTAGAGTGTTTAGCATATATCATTTGAGCATTGTAGCATCATGTTAATTTAGAATCATTTCTTAGCTTATAGTTGCATTTTAGTTACCATCTTAGCTTGTATACAAAATTTACATCATAGAATTTAGCATCATTATCCATTGTCAATATCACCATTATTATTTATAGTAGCATTTAATATCATGGCATCAATCACCTAGTTTATACTTCATGTAGGAACTTAGATTCTTACATTCAACGGCATATCGTTTCATAGGTTGTCATCCAAACCAATCATAGTATACATACAAATTTGAGAGCACTCATGATTTAAAGGATCCTTGAGAATAGAGAACAATGGAACATTTTTAGAGATTTGTTTTACTGCAAATAGATTAGTTTTATGATTCAAATCTTTAATCTAATTTATGTCACATTGATGTTTGTGAGTTTTATTATTGATTTACTAACTCCCACAATTTCACACATACATAAATTGGCACCCATTGTGGGGCACAACCCAATTTTTAATAATTTTCTGGAAAAAAATTTGTAAATAGGTTGGATGTGACCTTTTAGCATGATTGTGAGCTCTTTCAGTGCATACGACAAATTTTTCAACACATTCAATTTCTGTTACATCACATATGATAAATCTTTTAGCACATCTGGGGTTTGTTACGACACATACGATATTTCTTTCGGCGCATCGATCAACTGTTTTAGCACATTCATTAGTTTTTATAATGCATTGAGTTTTTCTTTTAGCAGATCCATTAATTGTTTTAGTGCATAGATTAGTTATTTTAGCGCATTGGAATAATGCTTTAGCACATACAATGACTATTTTAGTGCATCGATTTAAATTTACAAAATATTAAAATCCCGAGAACTAATTGATGTTTTCTGCTTGGAGATACTTTTATACGTCATTCAAAGACAAACCTATGCAACTACTAATGATGTATGCAGGGGTTGGAGTTATTTGAATGCTTTCTTTTGATTAAATTAGGAACCTAGTTTAATTAAAAGGTTAAAGAACCCCTTGTCTTGCATGCTTGAAGTGATAGGCCTATGCTCTCCCCTTCATTGGGTGACCAAAATGCTAGAATCACTATTTTACACTTTATTAACACCTTTAGAAGGCCTACCGTAGCGGGAAAAGGTACTCACCCTACGAGAATGACCTAAGTGGGAACAACCAAAGCCATATTTTCCAGCCCACTATAATCATAAGAGAATTCGGGGAAAGTCTGCAATTTGACAGTAGTGTGCAAGATAGCCATCCCCAAATCCTTTATTCTAAAGGTTGGGAGGTCTCATGAGGGATTTTATCTATTGTCGCACTGAAAATAAACCCTTACTACAAAATCTAGTGTAGAAGCCAATCAATTCAATTTCTGAACACTTTATATATCATGGTGCAAGGGGAGGGAAGAATCTACCCCATACTCACCATATAACCATCAGGGATTACTATCCAAAAGTAGAGCATTTGGATTTGGTTAAGACCTGAGAAAGGAAAAAAATGGGCACCCTCTAGGGGGTGACATGGTTGTGTGAATTGACATGGTTTTAAGATGTGGGCTATGATATTTTAAGTGACCCTTGACAATAGAAAAGTGCTTGAATTGTCTTATCTTGTGTTATACCTATGTAAATTGAAGGAAATGGACCAGATTCTTGAATACACACTCAATGTTTAGTTCCTAGGTGGAAATAACTGTTTGACAACTTGTTGCTATGTTTGGAGTCATAATTCAAAAATAATCCATGTGAACACTCAATTCCTATACTTCACAAGCTGGAAATCATGAAAAATTCACTAGTCAAAAGAATATATCCTTCGAAACACTCAGATTCATTGATCAAAAGCCAAACAACTAGACATATTTGCAAAAAGAAAGGTACTAAATCTTTCTAGATTAGCGCATTCATTTTCTATTATAGCACATTGCGGCCATATTTAGCACATACAACATCTATTTTATAGCATCCATAGCATATCTTAGCACATCCATACACAGTTTTGGCACATCCACTACCTTTTCTAGCACATCTGAGTTATATTTTAGCACATAGATAGAATATTTCAACTCATACACCTTTTGTTCCAACACATAGACAACATATGTTAGCGCATTTGACATTTGTTCCAGCGCATACATAGAAGGAAGTGAAGGAGAAGGCGATTTAACCAAAGAAGAGCTAATGCAACATATTCATGAGGAAGATGGAATGAAACAAATTACAAACATATGGTCTATCAGACCTTTATATGAGCAGGACATGATCTTAAGGTACTAAGTGCTCATCTTGTGCACAATCATATCAAATTGGAGAGTTTGTAGAATAAGTTTCCAAAAGAGATGATTGAATGTATCAAGAAAATCATGGACTCTAAGTCTCAGAACAAGGAAGAAGAAGTCATCCTACACCTGAAGAAGCAATATAGATTGTCACTCACTAAGCTGAAAAGGCACATGAATCATCTAAGGAAACACATAAGCACAACAAACAACATTTATAACTACTATCTTCAATGGCCTCATGCAATTATCAAGTACAAAGAAAATCCAGAAAAAATTGAAATAGAGCTAAACAGTATTGGACAAAATTTTAACATGTCTCAGGATCATGGTGGTGCAATCAAGAAAAGGATTTTGGAATTGAAAACAGAGAATACAAATGTTCAAAACACTAGGAACAAGATTGTAGACACCTTTTGGAAAGTGCAAGAAATAACCAAATTTAGGCTGGAATAGTTGATTGAGATGTTGAGGAAAGGAGAAGTATTGGAAGAATCCTTCACCATTCCAGAATCCCTTATCAAGATTATCAAATGGACATTTGAATACAACAACATGATCATAATCACCAGGATTGCAATAGAAGCATGGACGAAGTTTCTTCCGAAGGTGAAAGAAAAGTACAAAATAATCTTCAAATAGCGGTTTTATTTCTTACAATTTTTGAATTAGTTTTTGAATAAGTAAGTTTTTGGTTACACTTCATAAGGGGAGAAATAAAATATTTTATTATATTTTTTTTCATTGATGTCAAAGGGGGAGAAAGATCAGTGAAAAATTCCTTATCAAACTCAGGGGGAGTTTTGTTGAGTTTTGTTAGCTATGGATTTTTGAAGTTTTGAAGGTTTCAACAATTAGTTATTTTTCACTAAGTGTTGCCATAAATTCCAAAGGGGGAGATCGTTGGAATATGGCTTCTAGTGTTTTCATTGATGGAAATGTAAGTCACTGATCCAGTCCACACTTCAATATCTAACCATACCAGAAGACAAATTAAAGAATATGGTATTCGGTTGAAGTTGAATCTGTCAAGTGGTTTGCATTACTAGTTTTGGTTGTGGATATTAGAGAAGATATTTGGGTATATATGAAATGTCTTACTCTCGAGTTTTTTGTTGTTGCATCAATCGGTGTATGAGTTAGGAGATCTAGTCATTCAATTTTTGTTCATCAGTGTATGAAGGCTGACTAAGTAAATGTGGGGTGTTGCAGATGTTTAAGGTGAAATTTTTGGAGTATTTTTGTGTTGAAGATTTTGTCTTGGGTCCTCACTATGTTGGTGACTCTTGTAGATGCACATTAAATGTTATTCATGTTTTGAGCCAACAATTGGAAAATATTTTCTATTTTATTGAAGCTGAGATATAGCGATTGAATCTGTGGTGGAAGATATATATATGAGATTGGTTAATTCATTTTGATGTATGTGTGTTTTGATATGTGTTGATGTGTGTGAAATATAAGAAGAGTAGTTGAGTGATTTTCACTTGTGTAGAAGAGGATTTTGTGAAGAAAATTAAGACAGAGCAGAGCAAAGTGAAGAATTAGATAGAAGGTCTAGAATGTGATCTATGAGCCTAACTGGAACTGTAATCAAGCATTTTTAGATGCTATCTACTCAGTTCAACCTTTTGATGTAATCCAAATATTTTTTAAGGAAGTGAGCCTTCCTGATTTTGAGCAGTGAGCTCTAGCAGTGTGCCTAAATGCAAGTGCATTTCCATTTTGTAAAACACTTATATTTGAGTACTCAAATTATGGATTGACCTCACCATGGTTTATCCCCTAACAAGGTTTCCACATAAAAATCCTTGTGTTATGGTGTTGTAGCTTATTGTTTCATTTTCATGCATCTTTCTTTTGATTGAGGGTATGTGCAAGAACATCATGGAAAACAGCCCTTAAGTGGCAAAAAATTTAGAAAAATTAGTGTTAGGCAACTTGACATAAAATTTTGAATAAGTTATCTATATTATTTCAAAAATATGTAAGAATAGAATTTGTATAAAATTGAATGTAGTTTCTAAACTACTAGGTTTATTTAAAAAAAATAAAATCTATTTGGTGAAAATTTGAAATTTCAATGCAGAGTACTTAAATTTCAGGGAAAAAATATGAAGTAGGTGTCTATTCCACCCTAACCATAATAAAATAATAATTTTTTTATAAGATTTTATATATAATTAGAGGACTCATGTCCAAATGTGATGTATATTTTTCTGTAATTTTTTCCAAGTAAATAATTAATTATGAATTTTTGTTACAAATTTTAAAAATATAAAATCGTATGTCCACCACCTTAACTTGGTCAAAACTTCATGAAATTTATTTTTATTTTTTAATCCTATAGTATGTGAAGCATAGAATGTGACACATGTTTTGGATTAAAAAAATATGATACCGCTTGAAAGTTATAGATGTTTTTCAATCACCTATCGATCAAGACTTTAGTCATAATTCTAATAGAAAATTAGTAATAATTATTTATTAAATTCACATTAAAGCATAATTTATATTGGTGGAAAGATGAGAATCTCCTCTAAAACCCTTTTCGTTTCATCAATTTTGGAGTAAAAAAGTCATCAGTACCCTACAAATACCCATAATATTGCCACTTTTTGGCCCATCATGATCCTACACATACCCTTGAATTTTATGTACACTTGAGAGATCAGTTTAATAAAGTCAAAAATTAGATAACACTGATTCACCCCCCCTCTCAGTGTTGCTTGAGTCCAACAATTGCTATCAAAGCTAAGTTACTTGGAATAAAAATGTTTAACAGTTTGAGGTGGATCTTGGAATATAATGGACTATAGTAGTATTCAACAACAACTTTTGTTGGAACTTGATAACCTTGATAAGTCTAAAGTAGAAGTCCGTGAATTGAAAGCAAATCTTAAGGATGCTAAGAAATTCATTCAAAAGTTGAAGGATCAGATTATTAAGTCCATGGAGAAGAGAAAGGATCTCTATGATTAGATTAAGCAGAAAGAGAGAAAAATCATGGATGATTTTCACTTGAATCAAAACTTGAAGGAAATAACTGAAGAATGTGAAAAGCTTTCTAGTGACAATGCTACCCTAAAGCATGAGATGGAATCTATGGCGATGAAGCTGACAAAGGAGATTGAAGAAAGAAAGAAGAATGAGGAAAAACTTTTCCAGTTCCTAAAAGAGAGATGTGATGAATGCAACAAAATTAATGGAGAATTCATTTAGTTGGAGATTGAACTGCAACAATCTAGAGACAATGAAGAAGAGCTTGAAAAATAGATTGTTATTCTTAGGGATGAAATTGCTACTGCAAATGAATACAAGGAGAAGTTCAAGATCAGCTCAGTTAAGCTTGATGAGCTGACTCAAGGATAGAAGAATGGAAATGACAAGCAAGGTCTTGGATATGAGAAAGGAGAAAGTTTTGGATCTAGACAAAGGAATTTTAGGCAAGGAAATCAAATGAACAAAGCAAAAAGGCATCCAGTAAGATAACCTAATGCTCAAAAGTTTAATGGATACTATTTTTCTTACAATAAATTTGGTCATATGGCTGCTCAATGTAGAAGTAAAATGAAATCAAGTAATCCATCATTCTCTAGCTAGTGTTTCAACTATAATAAGTTTGGTCATAAGTCAATTGAATGGAAGAATATGTCAAAAAACTCTGTTCATAGAAGGAATGTAAAATTTTATACTTGAGGAAGATTTGGGAATATTGCTAAACAGTGTAGATTGAGAAGAAATCAATGGAATGACTGGTCTGGACAAGGAAATGTTGTGTGTTTCAATTGCAACAAATACGTTCACATTGCAAGATTTTGTAGAAACAAAATATGGATAGAAGAGGTCTGACATACAAAGGCAAAAATATGCAAAAATATGATAAAGAAAAAGGGAAAGTGATTGTGGATGAAATAAGAGATCAAATGAAGAAGACATGGGTGAAGAAGAGTTCCTGTGTAGCAAGAAATGAGCCATCATCAGAACCTACTTCTAGTAATTCCTTCAGGAATTAGTTTTAGGCCTTTGGCCTAGGGGGAGTTGTCAAGAAAATATTTCAAACCCCCTGCCAGTAATTGACACCAGGATGTGGATGATTGCAATGGTTGCACTGTTGATCTACAAATGTTGTTGGAATAGTTGGAAAGGATATTATGCTAAGCTGAAGTTCTGCAAAAGTCTTTGTTTGATGATTGAGAAAATAGGGTATCTGGATAAGTTAGGGAAAAAGCACTTAGTACAACAAAAGTTAGGTGTACAAGTTATAAAAAGCAAGTTGAAACCCTCATTTTCCACTTTGCATTGAAGAGAAGAAGAAGGAGAGAACTTTGCACTGGAATTCCAAAATTTTGAAAGTATGAAGATAATTCAATGGAAAAACCCTAATCTATCAAGTACTTCTGTTATATTGAGAAATTTGAGTTTAATTTGATGTGTGGTTGAAGAACTTATTTTCAAGACATGTGTACGGAAGGGAAAATGGAACAAATCAAATAAATGATAAAACTAGATGAGTATAGCAGTGGGAATATTAGAGCTGAAAGAAACATGTTGTCGCATGATGAATTGAAATGGCTAAATGAAGCAAAGCACAAAAGCTTGGATATTTGGAGTGAATTTCCCTATTTCAGAAACATAGAAATCGTTGAGTTTATTTTGGACAAATTGAATGATGATATTCTAACTCTGGATAAACCCTACCATATCTTGAAAGAAGTGATTGTAGCTGTAACTGGGTTATGGAAGGTTGGGGATGTGCTAAGAAATAAGTCAATCTGAAATAAAGAAGTCAAAAACCTAACTGGAGTAATTGGAAATCAAAGGGCATTGATAATATCCACAATTAAAGATTCAGTGACAAGGAACATTGTGCATGGAATGTCCTACAAAGTATTTTTCAGAAACAAAGAAGTTGCAACTTTGGTAGGATTTGTTTACATTTCACACAAGATGATAATGGAAGATCAGGATTTTGATCTTTGTGGATTGTTGAAAGATCAACTAATGGAGAATGTGCAATTGACAAAGAAGGTCGATTACCCTTTCAGGTTTGGTACTCTTGTTATATTCCTTGTGATGTATTTTATGAATTGCTTACCCTTGAACAACAATGTAATATGGGAAGAGAGTGAACCAATTTGCAAGAATATTTACATATACTCTAACAATTTGGGAAGCTGTGATCAAGTATATGAAAGTTTCTTTAGGGGTTTGCTAAGGAAGTTTGGGTCAATTAGTGTTTCCATTCCACAAAGAGAACTTGAAGTTGGTTCCTCCTCTGGTGAGATGGAAAGAAATAAGAAAAGAGAAAAATAAATTGTTGTCTATACTCCACCAACATGAAAGACTCCAAAATTTGAAGGGAAAGGAAAAGAATAAGTGATTGTGGAAATACCAGATGAGGAATTTGATAAGGAAAATGAGGACACCCTAGGAAAAGAATTGGAAATAATTGAACAAGATGTTCAAGAAAAGGAAACAAAAAAGAAAGTGAAGGAGAAGGTGATTTAACCAAAGAAGAGATAATGTAGCTTATTCATGAGGAAGATGGAATGCAGAAAATTGTATTGGTCTATTAGACCTTCATATGAGCAGGACATGATCTTAAGCATACTCAATCCTCATCTTGTGCACAATCATATCAAATTGGAGAGTTTTCATAATAAGTTTCCAGAAGGGATTATTGAATGTATCAAGGAAATCATGGACTCTAAGTCTTAGAAGAATGAAGAAGTCATCCTACACTTGAAGAAGCAGTACATATTGTCACTCACTAAGCTGAAAAGGCACATGAAACATCTAAGGAAATGCATAAGCACAAAAAATCTAGCACTTATAACTACTGTCTTTGATGGCCTCATGCAATTAGCAAGTACAAAGAAAAGCTGGAACAAATTGAAATAGAGCTTAATAGTATTGGAAACAATTTTAACATGTCTCAGGATCATGGTGGTGCAATCAAGAAAAGGATTCAAGAATTGTAGATAGAGCATACAAATGCTCAAAACACTAGGAATAGGATTGTTGACACCTTTTGGAAAGTGAAGGACATAACTAAATGCAGGCTGGAATAGTTGATTGAGATACTGAGGAAAGGAGAAGTATTAGAAGAATCCTTCACCATTCCAGAATCCCTTATCAAGATTATCAATTGGACATCTGAATACAACAAAATGATCATAATCACCAGGATTTTAGTAGAAGCATAGAAGAATTTTCTTCTAGAGATGAAAGAAAAGTACAAAATAATCTTCAAGTAGCGGTTGTATTTCTTCAAATTTTTGAATTAGTTTTTGAATAAGTAGGTTTTTGGTTACACTTCATAGGGGGAGAAAGAAAATATTTTATTATCTTTTTCTAACTGATGTCAAAGGGGGAGAGAGAGCAGTGAAAAATGCTTTATCAAACTCAGGGGGAGTTTTGTTGAGTTTCGTCAGCTATGGCTTTTTGAAGTTTTGAAGGTTCTGACACTTAGTCATTTTTCACTAAGTGTTGCCATCAATTCCAAAGGGAAAGATTGTTGGCATATGGCTTCTAGTGTTGTCATTGATGGAAACCCAAGTCATTGATCTAGTCTACACTTCAGTATCTAACCATTCCGGAAGATAAAGTAAAGAACAGGGTATCCAGTTGAAGTTGAATTTTTCAAGTGGTTTGCATTACCAGTTTTGGTTGTGGATCTTAGGGAAGGTATTTCGGTATATGATATGTCTTAATCTTGAGTTTTTTGTTGTCGCATCAATCGGTGTATGAGTTAGGAGATCCAATCATTCAATTTTTTGTTCATCACTGTACGAAGGCTAACTAAGTAAATGTGGGGTGTTGCGGATGTTTAAGGAAAAATTGTTTGGATTATTTTTGTGTTGAATATTTTGTTTTGTGTCCTCACTATGTTGTGGTCAACTCTTGTAGATGTGCATTAAATTTTATTCATGTTTTGAGCCGATAGTTGGAAAATATTTTCTATTTTATTGAAGTCGACATATAGCAATTGAATCCTTGGTGGTTGATATGTATATGATATTGGTTAATTCATTTTCATGTGTGTGTGTGAATATCATAAGAGTAGTTGAGTTATTTTCACTTGTACAAAAGAGGATTTTTTGAAATGAATTAAAACAGAGTAGAGCGAAGTGCAGAATTTGAAAAAAGGTGTAGAATCTGGTCTATGAGCCTAACTGAAACTATAATCAGGAATTTTTAGATGCTATATACTCAGTTCAACCTTTTGATGTAATCCAAATCTTTTGTAAGGAAGTGAGCCTTCTTTATTTTGAGCAATGAGCTCTAGGCAGTGTTCTTGAATACAAGTGCATTCCCATTTTGTAAAACACTTATATTTGAGTACTCAAATTATGGATTGGCCTCCTCCATGGTTTTTCCCCTACTAGGGTTTCCACATAAAAATCCTTGTTTCATGGTGTTGTGGCTTATTGTTTCATTTTCATGCAATTTTCTTTTGATTGAATGTTATGTACATTTGAGAGATCAATTTAATAAAGTCAAAAATTGCACACCACTGATTCACCCCCACCCTCTCAGTGTTGCTTGAGTCCAACACAACACCATGGCTAAACCTGAAGAAAATCCTTTCCATGGAATCCACAATAATGAAGGTTAAGAAATAACTGAGGAAGACATCCAACATGTTGAACAAGATCTGAATTTCCACAAGTGTTTAGAAAATATTTTTGAAAGAAATGGGGGAAAGTACCTCCTAATGTTGTCTAAACAAGGTGTCAAATTTCCTGATGACTTTGATGTTAATAAATTGAAATAACCTCCTAAAATTCTTGAAAATGATTCACATGATACAAAAGAAGTGGTTTCCTTAACTCATCAAATGAAAAACCTCTAACAAAAAATTCTTGACATGCAAAGGGGAACCTCAAAACAATACTTGATACAAGAAATTTTCCCATATCCTTTTGATCAAGATATCAACATTATTCATTTTCCCAAACATTGTGAATTCCCAAAGTATGATAAATACAATGGTAAAATCGATCCAATATATCATGTGAGGGAATTTAGAACCCCGAGTCTTGAATTTGCACATGAAGAAACTTACTTGATGAGATTGTTTCCACGTAGCCTAGGTGGACAATGCCTTCAATGGTTTTCCAAACTTGCACCACCAATTAGAACCTTTGAAGAGTTGGTTAACAAGTTCATCACCCAATATTATTATAACATCCAACATGATATAACAATGAAATACCTTTGGAACTTGAAGCAGAAAAAGGGTGAATCATTCCTCACTTTTCTATGAAAATGGAGAAGGTTTTTTGCAAGATATTCTCATCCCGTACTTAAAAAGGAAAGATGAAAAACTTTATTGATAACCCAAATGATGAGATGAGCTATAGATTGTAATTGCAATGCCCACCTACCTTTGAAAAATTGATTGAAAATGGGATTAAAATTGAAGAAGCTTTGGTCAAAAGAGGAGTCATAAAAATTTACAATGAAAACAACATATCAAGCTCCTTAACAATGATAAACCAAAGTTTTGGAAATGAAACAAAAATGTTGGTAACAATTATGGTACAGCTGAAACACAAAATGCAAAACTAGTATTCAACTTGACAGGAGTGGCCACCAAAACCAATCAAAACAATAATCCAATCGACAATCAAAACAACAACCAAAATGTGAATCAAAACAACAATCAAGGTAATGTCGAACCTAGAAGACCACCATATCAAACATCCTCCAATTGAAGAAGATTCACACCTTTGGGACAATCATCAGACTCAACATTAAAGAAACTTCTTGAAGCTAAAATTATAACATTACCAAAGGCAAGAAATTGGGAACCACAAGTTAAGCCTTCATGGTGGAATGATGCACATTTCTGTGACTTTCATCCAAACAAAGGGTGTAAAACCAATTATTGCATGCAATTGAAGCATTTGATACAAGACTTGATTGATAATAAGACCATATTCATGGAAGGACACCAAACAAATAATGATCATGGAGCATTCAAGAACCCTCTACCAAACTACGAAAAAGGGGAATCTTCTTCATCAAATACCAAGGGAAAAAATGTGAACTATATTTATGATTCTACCATTCATTGTGTTGATGTAGTTGAACATCAAACCAAATCATATTAATGACATCACACTAATGAAGTTGATCATAAACTTTGTTGCAAGTGACAACCAAATAAATGTCATTAAAATAAAAGAAAAACAAGACAATTCACCAGTCAACACAATCACAAGAGGGCTAGCTAAAGTAACATTGAAAGGAGTTGCCTGGACTCTACATCCAAATCAACTATTGTCCCTGCAACTCAATATAACATAATTGATCAATTGTAGAAAATACCCGCTCAAATATCCATATTGGAGCTTCTCAAGATTTCACCAACGTATAAAGAAATCCTAGAATAAGCTCTAGTAGCCACCACAGTACCAAATAATCTAGAGGTTTTCCAATTTCAGGCTATGGTGGGACACTTGACCATACCTCATTGCCTATCATTTTCTGAACATGATGATGTATCAATCACCCATCTGCATAATGATGCCCTGCACATTAAGGTTTTAATTCACAAAAACTGCCTCAAACATGTTCTATTAGATGGAGGAGTTGGCCTAAATATCTACACTCTAAAATTTATTCGTGCACTTGGATATTCAGAAAATACTATTGATCCTAGAAGGAAAATCATTATCAAAGCCTATGATGATGAAGAGAGATCCTCCCAAGGATTAATTGTCTTACCCATTCAAGTGGGACCAGTTGCAAAAGATATAATATGCCAAGTGTTGGATAAAGAGTTGGCATAGAACATACTCTTGGGACGTCGTTGGATTCATGAGATTCAATTTGTACCATTGGCATATCATCAGTGTTTGAAATTTCCTTTCAATGGGCAAGAAATCACTATTGTAGCTGATTCCAACAACCCCCAATATTGTAACACACTCAAAACAACCCAAGACACTTTTGTGCCACATAAAAGGGAAGCTCCAAATCATGGTTCATGTAAAAATGAAAGAAAACTAAGTTCCATGTCAAAGTGGGTTGAGAAAAAAGGACCGGTCAAAGGATAAGGGTATTAGTGATTACTATCCATCAAGTAACAAAAATACATCAAATTCTTCATCAAATCAACCTGAGGTAAAGGATCGGTCAAAAGACAAAGGTATTGATAATTCTACTCCACAAAATTAGGAAGGTCAACTCAATGCCTTACCAAAACAAGTTGAAAAGATCCAATTGAATTGTAAAGGCATGGCAGAATACTCATTTGAGCAATCATTGTGTTTATCACAACTTTCATATTCTCCTATGTCATATGGGTAGCCATAAACATAAAGATAACAATCATCACAACCAACCATGTTTTTTATGGCACCTTTCTAAGAGCAAGAACCTTAGTGGATGAATCAAAAGATAAGGAGGTTTTAAAATGGTTATACAAAGATGATGAAGCATCACAAGCATCCACTTCAAATGCACAAACAAAGCAATATGGAAAAGGGAAGACAATCTTGGAAAAGATGTGATATGAGGGAGAAGGTCCTATTGGTAAAAGAAAAGAAGGAATCATGGAACCAATACAACCCATCACAATGAATTCAAAGGACAAGATAGGACTAGGATATAGAGAAGAATCAAAAGAAGAAACTAGGCAGCAGGTTGTTGAGAGAATCCTCCAATTGAGAGATAGTTCTAAAATGGATTCCAATGAATATGAATGGGATTCCCTCTTTGAAGATTTTTTTCATGATAAGGAAATTGATGTAATAAAAAAGTATACACCAACACATATGGATGGATGGAGCTCAAGTTCTAGACCACTTGAAATTGGATCACAACATATTGATGACTTGAGTGAAGATGATCACACTTCGAGCAAGATAGATACTTCAAAAGATAGTAACATCATAAACAACGATATTTCTATCAGACACTTTGATGATGTTTCCATCATGACACTCACCCCTTTTGACCTTAGAAAATCTAAAAATTCCTTTCCATTGATACACCTTGAATTGATTGACTGGGACTAAAATGAGCTACTTGACATACCTGTCTTTCGAAACGATGATGCCAAATTCTAAACTTCCTTTTCTATAAAACTCCTAAAACATGTTCCACCAATGAATCTCATAGCAAAGCTTCGAACAAGGGGAGTACCAAATATTCCAGCTGCAAAATAATGAATATCAAAAATAGATCTAATGTTGAAAACCATTCAATGGTGACATTAGATCAAGAAAACATAAAAATAAAGAGCGCATCTGATGGTGAAAACCTCTCTGAGGCACCAAAAAATGGGAGATTTGACACTCTTCCCAAGTATTATCATGAGAGTTCTTCAGTGCTGATTGAACCTACACAATCCATCAATGTTGGTATAGATGAAACAGTCAATACTCTACATCTGACAACATCCATGACAGAGGAAGAGAAACAAAACTTTACTAAGTTCTTTGAAGAGAGGAAAATCAACTTTGTGTGGTCCTATGCTAACATGCTAGGTATAGATCCAGAGCTCATCATGCATCATTTATCACTACCACCTAGAGTAAAACCAACGAAATAAAAGTTAAGGAAAATGCATCCACACATCGCCCTCCTGGTAAAAGCTTAATTGAAGAAACTGTTGGATGTAGGATTTATTAGACCTATTGACTATGCTGAGTGGATATCAAACATTGTGCTAGTTTCAAAAATAGATAAAAGCATTAGGATATGCACATATTTTAGAGATCTCAACAAGGCTTGCCTGAAAGCTGATTTTTCTCTACCTAACATTGACATCATCTTAGACTTGACAACTGGACATGAAATTCTCTCACTTATGGATGGCTTTTCTAGTTACAATTAGATAAAGATAGCATCCGAAGATCAAGATAAGATAGCCTTTACATGTCCTTGGGGAAATTTTTTATGGAATGTAATGCCTTTTGGGTTGAAAAATGTTGGAGCCACATATCAAAGAGAAATGACCACCATCTTCCATGACATGATGCACACTTTTATGGAAGACTATGTAGATGACTTATTGGAAAAATCATTCACTAGACAGGGACATCTAGAAATTTTAGACAAGATCTTCACTAGACTAGAGAAATTCAATGCGAGGTTAACTCCCAAGAAATGTGTATTTGGCATGACATTAGCTAAAATTTTGGGATATATTGTATTAGCTAAAGGCATCGAAGTGGATCTTGCGAAGGTCAAAGCTTTATGGAGATGCCTCCTCCTAAAAATATCAATCAACTCAGATCATTACAGGGACGATTCCAGTCTATCAAGAGGTTCATCAACAAACTCGCTAATAAAACTCATCCTTTCAATCATTTGTTACACAAGAATATTTCTTTCAAATGGGATGAGAAATGTGAAGCTGCTTTCAATCAACTCAAGTAATATCTGATGTCGCCACCCATACTAGTACCACCAACCAAAGGAAAACCATTGCTAGTACTCTACATTGCAACAATGAAGATATCTTTGGGCACTTTACTCGCACAAGATGCTATAGGAAAGAAAAGGGCTATTTATTATATCAGTAGAACTTTGAATGGTTATGAGATCAATTACACCTTTATTGAAAAATCTTGTTTGGAAGTAGTATTTTCTACTCAACAACTAATACATTACATGCTAACTCACACCATCAAACTCATAGCTAAAATTGATCCATTAAAGTATTTACTCAATAAGTTTCCTTGACATGAAGACTAGCCAAATGGGTCATGATATTGAGTGAGTTTGATATCTAGTACATGAACAAGAAAGAAATCAAGGGTCAATCCATAGTGGATCAACTAGCTGAAGCACCATTGCAAGACAATCATCTAATGGACATTGAGTTTCCAAATGTTGTTGTCCTTACAGTATCGACACAACAATGGATGTTATACTTTGATGGCTCTTACGCACAACATAGATCAGGTGCAAGAATCTTGTTTATCACACCTCAAGGACATACCATTCCAAAGTCTTATATATTGATGTTTCCTTGCACCAACAACACAACTAAATATGAAGCATTGATCATTGGAATCAAAGTAGCAATCAAGTGGAAGATTATAGAGTTGCATGTCTATGGTGATTCCCAACTAGTCATTAACCAGGTGAATGATGATTACTAGAAAAGAGGTGATAAATTGATTCCATATAAAAGAATGGTTGATAACTTTAAAAATTACTTTGTGGAGATCAAATTTGATTAGATTCCTAGGGGCAACAACAAAGTTATTGATGTTATGGAAACCATTGCTTCTCACTTCCAAATACCTAAAAAATGAGCCCATTATCAGTTCATGGTGGAAAAATTGTTTAACCCAACCTATGACAACCCTAAATCCCAATTCATCTACCATCTAGTCGAGGTTGACACTTCTACCTATGGGAAAATCTACACCTATTTAAAATACAATACCCTCCCACTTGATTTATCCTGAAACCAAAAATGAAACTTTATTTGATTGTGCCATAGAAAAATGGCCCCTTGTCATTTTCCTGGCCTTTTAGGTCTTGTATCATGGTGTTTGATCTATTTTGCTTTGATTTCACGTTGTAACATGGCTTGAACATGCATATTTAGTCACTAAAATTTAAATATTGACATCTTGTGAAGGTGTTGTGAAGTGTCGTAAGACATTTCTACACTTTTCTAGACTCTATTCATTACAATTTACCTAAAAATCATCTTTTCATCACTAATCAAGTCCTATTTTGAAGTGTTGTAAAGTCTTGTAATAAGATTTCATGCTTTTCTAGGCATAACTTCACTATTTATCCCCTTCTCATGCTTTATTTGGTCCATTTATGCCCTCATATGTCTTAATTAAGTGTATTTTTTAATGTAATCCCAACAAACAACATTAAATGCAACATAATTCCTGACACCCATTTTCAGGTCCTAGGTGGGACCCATTCGCCATGGGTGGCGAATGAGTCCCCCTTGGCTCTAAATTCAATTTTTAAAAAATTTCCTTTCATGTTTTTATTCAAAATCACTTGATGTCGGCGTGTGATGAGGTATGAATGCGTAACTAAGGCACATGATTGTATAAATAAGTGTTTTTACATCCATTTCAACCCCAATTCTCTCATTCATTCACCCAATCATCAAATTCACTCAAGCATTCAATCATTTACATCATCAAGTCAAGCATTAATCAAACATCTTGGAGCATCCATTGACATATCTTCAGAATTCTCCAACAAGGGTTTGGTGAGTATTTACATTTGCATACATTGTGTATTCATCATTCTCTTTCAATTTCATTTCTATTTCTATTTCAAGGGTTTGATTACCAAAGTGGGGTTTCACCAAGGCAAACCCTATATCCTAACCCTCAACACTTTTTCCCCTTTGCATGTGTTTTTTTATGCATATTTTATCAAATGGAAAGGTGAGAAAAGGTGTCCATATCTCATCAAAGTCATTCAAGGTGTCTCAAGCCCTATTTCAAGCTTGGAGAGAGTCTACAAGTTGAGTTTTGTAGATTCAGATCTGGGGAATCTTCAGAAAAAGAATTGCAGATCATAAGCCACAAAATCCTATCCAAAATTCTTTGTTTTCCAGAAGAGGACTCATTTTCCATTTATGGTGAATCATTCCCATTTCTAGGCCTGAATAGTGAATTTTGTAGATTTGGATACCCAATTCCCCGAAACTAGTTTCGACACTTTCTAGAAAAAATAGGATTCATTCACCCAGAATGGCGAATCAGCTAGTTAGAATGTTTGGTGTCTTCAGCAAGTTTTCATAACCTCATTTCACCCTATTCCAACTTCTAGGTACATATCTCCAATTGGGTTACTTTCTGTTACAGTTTGTTTACATTTCTAGTCAAATAGTTTAACTACACATTATTTTTTCTAGCACTTGTACATTAGATTAGAATTATATTCCTTAGTCTGCATTTTCATTAGGTTTTCATCATTTAAATACATCCACACACACACTTCACACCCCTTTTTCCATTTCTTCTAATGGGAACATAAGCATTTTTGGCCCACCTTTCTTCTTCTAGATGAAAAATCGTAGGAGTGATAGAAAGCAAGTAGGTGCCAAAAATCTATGTTTCATTTTGGTGAACCTACTTTTTCGAATACCCTCTTTTCTGATTTGGAGTCCATTGATCATCCTAGAGTTGCTTACATTTCATTTTGCATTAGTTAGCTTGCATTCTAGGGTTTCATTTTTGCATGAGTCAAAGTGCATAATCAGTTGCATTTTTGCATCTTTACTCATTCACCACCTTGGGTTAATCAGACCTTTTTGATCCCTAAAGTTGCATTTTCCAAAACTAAAAAATCTATTTTTAACCTTTTGTTTGGTGTCTTAACCTACCTATATCATTTAGTTAAGTTTCTATAGCATGCATTTCATGATATTTTTTATAAATTAGCTCCTTTCATTCATTGATCAAATTCAAACTATGCATTTACAACATTTCATTTTCAGATTATTGCATAGTGTCATCGGTGAATTACTTTTCTTGAAATATTAAAAGTTACATTTCATCCTATGTCTTTCAATTGTATTTTAAGTTTGCGTAGATTCTCTTACATTTAAATCATTAGACATTAGCATTTTTTACATTCATGGCACTTAGACTTTTGCAATTTTCATTTTCAACATTAGTTCCTAGTTCATTTAGATCATATTCACTAGAAACTATAAAAAAAAGCCAAAACACATCAAATGATCCAATTCAAAAAATGATTCAATTTGAAAAAACCATATCATCCAAACCTCTTAGTAGTGATGACTTGGATAGGTTTGACAAAACCCTACAAGGTTTTCTCTCCCCAAGTCCATCCACTAAGGCTTGTGATGACAAACCTAAACCAATTAATGCCAATTTATCCCACAAACCTTTTAGTAGTGATGATTTAGACATGTTAGATGAATCCCTTAAATACTTCATCTCTCCTAGATCATCCACTAAAGGTTTGACACAAAAGGATGCAGGCATCAATAATCATGATAATCATAATTGTTCTTCTCTTGATATCTCTCCCATTGGTGATGAAGATATCTTGATGAAAGAAGACACAATCATTGAAGATCATGAAATCCTTGCTTGTATTCCTTCTCCTCCCCCTTGTGAAAACATTATGACACAAAAATCTTAAATCATTGCCACTAGCCTACCAAGTCCCCTTTCATCTCCCAATAACTCCCCATCTTGTGACAATCATTTAGTGAATACATATACAATCCTGACTGATCAGGAGAAAAACATTTGTGTGGAGGATATGATTGAGAACTATAAAAATATTACTTCCCCCACTCCAAAAGACATTATAGGACATGTTGATATTGATAATCATGACAATCCAACCTTTTCTTCTCCTACTATATTCTCTACACATGAAGAAGATATTTTAGTGTTAGAAGATATCGGTAGTGAAACTCGTGAAAAACTTATGGGTAACCATGAAACTCCTAGTTATCCTTCTCTTGATGCCTCTCCTATTACCGATGAAGCTATCTTGCAAAATCCAATTATGAAATGCGATGAACATATTAGCTCTCCTCCTAGGGTCAATATTATGGCACATAAGAATGATATCTTAGTAACAGCCAACAACCAAATAGAGCCTCCTATCCTCACTTTTGATACTAAAAAAAATTCAATCCTTAATAATCACCGTATGCAATCTCACACTATACCTAACCTAATTCTTCCAAATCATAGTCTTCATGATTTTCCTTTCATAGCCATCAACCCATCCAACAAACCTTCACTCAACATCCATACTATCACCAACCATTTTTCCAAGAAACCTTTAACCTTGTTAAATCCTAAATCAATACATAAATAACATTAGTTGCTTCTCCTTTCCATGCAATAGTTGTAGGATCATAGCATTCTCACTATTACATGTTTCACATCCCTTGCAAGGGGCAGCATACCGTCATCCACTTTAGGCTCAAACTTGTCCTGCACTAAGTGAGGGTAAAGGATTAGAAAGCTTTATCCCCTCTATGTCGCGTAACGTTGTCTCTTTCGACTACTTGTTAACTTTTCATGAACATATAAGAGTAAACTTGAGATTTGAATGACATGTCTTAAGATTGACTCGCATGTGACATACTCCCTTCCTTCATGATGTAGCCTAACTTCGAAACATATGACTTGGCATAGTGATTTCCAAGTTGGCTCTCATGTCTTGTTTTCCTTTTACATTTTCCCTTTGCTACTTTAAAGTAATTGCTCACAGAACAATGTGTAGTAATTCCTTTAAAGTGGGGGGCATACATTACCATTAATTCATTTTAATTCTCTATTCTTAGTGTAGCCTTTTCATTTATATGATGTTTTCATCACTTTGTGGATGACATCAATTGGGTGTGATGTCCTTCATAAGTGTGATCTATCTTAGCATACTACATTCATCTTGGTGGCCTGATGTGATGCAGTGCATCCCCTATGTTGTGAATATACTATTCTTTGATTGGTCCTCTCTTGGAGACATTAAACACAATTTTCCCTAAGTGATTGACCTTGCATGAACTTAACAAGACCCCTTTGAACATCTTTTTTCATTCTACATTACATTTTACATTTTCACATTTTTACATTTTGCATTTTTTTCCACCTTGCATAACACAACTTGCATGCATGTGGTACCCTTCATTTTTGTTCATGACATTTTTCCTTGTGGTACCTTGTTGAAGATATCATGAGGTATAAATTTGATATGGTTGAGTGGGAAGCCCACCTAGCGACATGACTTTTTACCATAGCCACCTTTGTGTTTGTGAGTGCATACCAACTAGCGTATGTATCTTACCTTTCTGGGATTTCTCACCCCACGGATAGCCAAAATTTTTGTGGCCCCAGAGTGAGTACATTTGGTCCTTCTCACCCAGTGGACCATTATGTGTTCTATCATCCCAGAGTGAGTATGAATTCTCTTTTTCAAACAATTAGCCTAGATCTAATCCACAACTAGTTGGACTGACGATCGAAGCTTCATCAGATTCTTTTCAACACTTGTGTGTTCCTTTGTTCTTATGCTTAGTTTTCCATGGGATCTTCATCCTAAGGGCTTGATCATCCTTCTTGATTGTTGTTATTCCATCTTGCTACGTAAGTACATTTGAACCCTCCTCTCGATGTTCATGGCTACTTTAGTGTGAGTTTGAAGCAAGTTCATCCTCTCACCAAAGTGGGGGATAAATGTCCCATAGAAAAATGGCCCCTTATCATTTTCATGGTCTTTTAGGTCTTTTTGCATGGTGTTTGATCTATTTTTCTCTAATTTCATGTTGTAACATGGCTTTAACATGCATATTTAGGCACTAAAATTCAAATAATAACATCTTGTGAATGTGTTGTGAAGTGTTGTAAGACATTTCTACACTTTTCTAGACTCTATTCATTACAATTTACCTAAAAATCACCTTTTCATCACTAATCAAGTCCTATTTTGAAGTGTTGTAAATTCTTATAACAAGATTTCATGCTTTTCTAGGCATAGCTTCACTAATTATCCCCTTCTCATGCGTTATTTGGTCCCTTTATGCCCTCATATGTCTTAATTAAGTGTATTTTTTAATGTAAGCCTGACAACAACATTAAATGCAACATAATTCCCGACACCCATTTTCAGGTCCTAGGTGGGACCCATTTGCCATGTGTGGCGAGTGAGTCCCCCTTGGCTCCAAATTCAAAAATTCAAAAATTTCCTTTTGGATTTTTATTCAAAATCACTTGATGTCGGCCTATGATGAGGTATGAATGGGTAACTAAGGCACAGGATTGTATAAATAAGTGTTTTTATATCCATTTCAACCCCCATTCTCTCATGCATTCACCCAATCATCAAATTCACTCAAGAATTCAATCATTTACATCAGCAATTTAAGCATAAATCAAACATCTTGGAGTATCCATTGACATATTTTCAGACTTCTCCAACAAGGGTTTGGTGAGTATTTATATTTGCATGTTGTGTATTCATCATTCTCTTTCCATTTCATTTATATTTCTATTTCAAGGGTTTGATTACCAAAGTGGGGTTTGACCAAGGAAAACTCCTATATCCTAACCCTCAACACTTTTTCCCCTTTTCATGTGTTTGTGTATGCAGATTTTATCAAATGGAAAGGTGAGAAAATGTGTCCATATCCCATCAAATTCATTCAAGGTGTCTCAAGCCCTATTTCGAGCTTGGAGAGAGTCTACGGGTTGAGTTTTGCAGATTCAGATCTCAGGAATCTTCAGAAATAGAATTGCATATCATAAACCATAGAATCCTATCCAAAATTCTCTATTTTATAGAAGAGGACTCATTCACCATTGATGGAGAATCAATCCCATTTCTAGTCTTGAATAGTGATTTCTATAGATTTGGATACCCAATTCCTTGAAACTGGTTCTGACACTTTCTGGAAACAACAAGACTTATTCACCTAGAATGGCGAATCAATCCTAGGGAGCATTTTGGTTGTCTTCTACAAGTGTTTAGAGCCTCATTTCACCCTCTTCCAACTTCTAGGTACATATCTCCAATTGGGTTACTTTCTGTTACAATTTGTTTACATTTCTAGTCAAATAGTTTAAATACACATTATGTTTTCCAACACTTGTACATTAGATTAGAATTACATTCCTTAGTTTTCATTTTCATTAGGTTTTTAGCATTTAAATACATCCACACACACACACACTTCACACCCCCTTTTCCATTTCTTCGAATGAGAAAATAAGAATTTTTGGCCCACCTTTCTCCTTCTAGGTGAAAAACCCTAGGAGTGATGGAAAGCAAGTAGGTGCAAAAATTATGTGTTTCATCGACAAGCAGCTTGACATACCTTGATAGCCGATGTACTTTATTGACGAGGTCTTAATGGTACTCTCCTTCGGTCTCTAGAATGTAATGAAGCTGAAACCGCTTTACGAGAAGTTCATGAAGGTATTTGTGGCACACATTCAAGTGGCCTAACTTTCGCTAAGAAAATCCTATGTATGGGTATTACTGGTTGAATATGGAGGAGTCATTTCAATATGTCAAAAACTATCCAAAATTTTAAATTCATGTAAACCTGATACATGCACCAGCACAAGAGTTGCAACCATTTGCATCAACATGGCCTTTTTGTCAGTGGGGATTGGACCTTATAGGAAAAATTCATCTGTCATCTTCCAATGGGTACAAGTTCATCATTACAGCCACGAAGTACTTTATGAAGTGGATTGAATCTATTCCCCTAACTACCATCACAAGAAAGAAAATTTCATCCTTCATCCTAAATTATATCATTTGTCAGTATGGCATTCCTTAATCCATTATTATGGATAACGAAAGACCTTTCAAGAATTAGGATGTCCAAGAAATTTGTGATAGGTTTCATATCCAGCATTGGTTTTCTACACCATACTATCCTCAAGGAAATGGCCAAGCAGAGGCTTCAAATAAAACTATCCTGAAAATCCTGAAGAAACCCGTCAATGAGGCTGGACGTGATTGGAATGTTCAACTAAACCCTGATTTGTGGGCTTATCGAACCAGTATTCGCACCTTGATAGGAGCCACACCCTATTCTCTTGTCTATGGATTAGAGGCCATTCTACCTATTGAGGTTGAGCTACCATCACTTTATGTGTCACTAAAGGGGATCATTTCAGATGAAGACAATGGGGTCTCTAGGTTACAAGAGTTGGAACTGTTGGATGAACGTCGTCAGAAAGCGGTTGATCACCTGAAAGCCTATCAATAGAGGATATCCAGAAGTTACAATCATAGAGTAAAGCCTAGAACATTTTAGGTGGGTGACTTAGTCCTGAAAGAAAATCCCCATAATCAACAAGATTGAGAAAAGAAGGGGAAATTTGAACCAAACTGGCCAGGTCCCTTTGTTGTTGTATCATTCTTCAGATCAAGAGCATATCAGTTGTCCACGCCAAAAGTGTATTTGTTTGATGAACCCCTCAATAGCCCCATCTCAAAAATTTCTACACCTAGTCCATCCAGTGCATTTGAAAATGTCATGAAAAAAAACAAAAACATCAGAAAAATTCCTAAAAAAATGGTTACCTTGATGAAAACGTGGAAAACAAGCATCTTGGTAACAAAAAAAACCAAAAAAAGAAGTGAAAAATTAGAAGAAAAAATAAACAATCATAAAATCTAAAAAGTGTAATAAAAATAAGTAGTGAAAACCTGGCAATAGGCGCTATTTGTGATAGATTAGATTTTCCATCTATTTGAGCATGCCGACCATTCACTTTTGCCACTCGCTTTCACCATCAATTTGCATATCATCAAAAAGCCTCATGTACATATCCTAGCATCGTGGTTGCGTCTCACCCTAGACTGGGGGAAAAATATTGAACTCATTGGGGGAAATAAACTTTGAGCTTAAACCAATAGACAAACAACAGTCGTACAAACACAACAAACACAATGATCATAGTGCAACCAAATGTTGAACATCAATCACCATCAGTAACACATCAACCATCCAAATCAAACAACCAAATCAATCAAATCAAAAGAAATTTAGATGGATGATGTTCTTTTGAATCATGGCTTTAACATGTTAGCATGACTGTTCAACTGTTGTACTTTGATTTTTTTCATCATATCTCTGGAGCACCTCGATGATGTATTGAACTAGAGGAGCTAGGAAGGAGTATGATTTTTCTTTGTTTGTTGTCTATGAGTTGATCATTACTACTGTGCAAATTTTCACGAGACATGCTCTACAAAGTATCACTGATGAAATTCCAAATTTGCATAGGAAAATGATTAACTCTTGTATGTTTACACAAGGAATGCTTAGGTCATCTTGGTTTAATTATACCTAGATACTCTTGTTAACTTGCAATATCAAAAATCATGGAAGTAGTACTCAGGTCATCATGGTCTAATTATACCATTAATGTTTTTACCCACTTTAAACATTTTAGAAGCTCAATGATGATAAAAAGCATGAAAATTTGACTATTGTGATGACAACCTATGCATATTAGATCTACATGGTTAAGTTAGATTGCATCCATGTTAGTTTACATATGTAGATATTGGGTTTCCAAAGCTTGAACAATTTCACAATGAGGTTATCTCTCTTATTAATCGATTGAGTACATTTGAAATTACCAAAAACACATCATTCTCATATAGAAAACACATCAATTGCATCATCATTCACATACATTAGAAAACACATCAGTTGCATCATCATTCACATACATTAGAAAACACATTAGTTACATCATCATTCACATTCATCCATTCATGCATCACATCATCATATCCACATCAGAAAACATAAAAAAGAAGTGCATGGCATCTCACTTGCATAATCAAAATCATTTCATCTATTATTAATGGATTAAGAAAATGGTCCATTAAGAAGATTGAAATACATGTCTAGTAGAGTAAGATTTCCAAGAAGAAAAACTTGTTGAAGAATATGACAGGTAAAGACATATTTCCATTGTTATGAACATATAAAATCAGTAGTGAAGATATAATGCCATTGTTATGAACATCTAAAACCAGTAGTGAAGATGAATTTGTTATTACTCAAATCCAAAACTGACAAAGGAGTAACTGGATCGACATAATCATCACATGAATGTACATAAACATCACACCTCATTTGCATAATCAAATCCATCTCACTAGTATAAACATCATCCATAAAGCATATAGAATCATCAATCATGCATTATCATAGCATCATTACATAATCATCATGATCATCATCATATAAACATCATAAAAACATACAACTATGCACCATCATAGTATCATACATTCATCCATTGATTGCATTGTGTATTTGCATTAGAAAAGTACAAAAAAATAAAGTGCATCACATTTCATTTGCATCCATAGTGTATCATATCATCATCATATAGAACATCACATAGCATCATAACATAGAAATTAAAATGCATCCATCATAGGCATCCATCATGAAATCATAAACACATATAGACATATAGATCAATCATCATCATCATCACATATCATATAACCTCAAAATCATAATGTCAAGTGTATAAGGATATCCAAAGATATAGAGAGATACATCAATATGAAGAAGTATATCATGGTGTCTCAATTAAATTGAGAAGTATACATCATGTCCAAAAATATAACAAATCTGTCATCACATTGGAGCTATGTCGTCCCCAGATGGTGTTGACATCACTGGACCAATACCTCCTACACCAAACAGACCTACACCAGGATCTCTCCAATCTCCCAGAAGTGGTTGTGTAAAACCTCTGCTAGTGGTTTGAGACTGGGTCCTACCTGACCGGGACTATGTAAAGCTCTCTCATCGCTCTAGAGGAACCACCTCTTGATATCTCTGTCTATAGAACTCAGCCTCTTGGGTGGTACAACGTACCTCTCTGAAATAGTCTGAGCTGTCCTGATAAACTCTGTAACTTGTTGTAGTCTCTCAGTGATACCCTCTACCTAATCTACCTACAGTCTCAGACTATCCCACTTGGTCATGAGTGTAGCAATCTTCCCCTGCATTTGTGCCTATACCTAACCCTGCGCCTATTCCTGTTTTTGAATCTGTCCTTGTGTCTATGCTAGCAAAGCCTGCACCTTCTCTAACTAACCCTGTAGTGTCTGAACCTACACCTGTAAAGAAACTATCTAAGTTTGTTGTTGCTGCGAGGGTAGCCTGATTTCCACATGCTATTGGGATGATGCAACCAATGATCGCCTCTTTTGAGGCACTCTGAAGTCTCAAACATCAAAATCTGGACCACCACCACCTCATCTCCTCCACCACCATCACCTTTGTCTCCATCACCCCCATCACTATCATCTCCATCTTCATTCCCGTCATCACTGCTCACTGCCTCCTCCTCCTCCTCATCTCCTCCACCTCTCTACCACCTATGCCCATGACCTACTGCCCTCCCCTCCTCCTCTAAAAATGTCACTAGCTTGTCTGGGATGGTGATTTGTAGGAATGGATGTAAGAATAGGTATTGTACATACTCCTCTGATATCAGAGCCTCAATGATCTCTAGATGAATATCCCAAAGGATGGCCTGTAGACCCTAGAATGTTGCAACTACTGCATCATATGACAAAATAGTTCCCCACTCTGTCGCATCCACCCATCGCCATGCATAATGGGCCACTCCCTCAGGTATCCCTTGCACTTGGCCATACTGCCTCAATACCCTCAGCAGTAAGAATCTCTCAATGATGAATCATGTTTGGCCAATCAGGTACATCGAATGACACAAAAATGGCATCTCAATGTTATCCTCTAGCCACTGCTCACAATCAAGATAGGGCCACCATGTCACTGACTCTAAATCATCAAGGACTCTCCTCCAATACTCAAGTTTTCCCAGCCTAGGGTGAGCAATTAGACCTACATAAGCATGCACATATGGTCTCATGGTAGGGCGTTGTCTCTCTCCAACTATTCGTATGATTGCTATATTCTCCCATGCCCAGATCTGAAGTAATGTGACCCCAGTTGATAAACTAGCCCCATGAAAATAGACAACCTGATGCAAATCATGGTACAAATGCATGAGCATACAACATCCCTGGGCATATCGAGTTCCCTGAGCAATCATGCTCTCAAGAATCCTACCCCATCCAACGAAAATTCCCTTTGACCTGTGATTAGGACAAAGGAACCCTCCAATGAAACCAATAAGTACAAATGGAAACATGGCATAACCGTCAACCATCTCTCTCCAAGGAATCTCATAACCACATATTTGATCATCCTCAAATACTCTGTGAAGTTCATCAGTCCCACCCTGCTTAGTATAATCATATAAGACTAGGTCTCACACCATAGGTATCTGCAAAATCCAATATATGTCCTCTGGTGTCATTGTCATCTCGCCAGTGGGTAAGTGAAAGGTGTTATGCTCACTATGCCACCTCTCCGCTAAAGCTTCCAATAGACCCCTATTAATCCTAATTTTGAGGCATATCTATCAGAGACGACAATTTGCATCATGCAATAATGGCTACCTTAGGCTACATTAGGTGGGGTATCAAATCCCGTGTCTTGGGGAAATTCTCTCAAATCTACAGACTCGTCAAAGACTCCTATCATCACAAAATATCACAAATTAGTAATCTTGTCAATCAATCAAAATCAATCAGCCTATCAATCTAATTGAAACTCTGGTGAGACTTTGATCAAATCTCATAAGAATCAATCTATCATTCAACCTCTCCTATCATGAGGTTTATCAATCAATCTATCATTCAACCTCACCTATCATGAGGTTTATCGATCAATCTATCATCCAACCTCGCCTATCATGAGGTTTATTGATCAATCTATCAACACACCTTTCCTATCATGAGTCAATCAATCAATCAAACTATCATTGATCCTCGCCTATCATGAGGTCAATTATCAGTATCAATCATTGAATCTCACCTATCATGAGATCAGTAGAAATATATTCTATCAACATCATCAATCATCATCAAATCAAAGGCTAGCATGATCAAACATCATCAAAATCAAGGAGTTTAATAAAAAAAATCATCAATCTGGTCTAAATTTCACCAATGTGCTAGAATAGTGCTTCAATGCGTTGAAACACTCTATGCACCAAAAAAATTCATGAATGCATCGGAACAGGGCTTCAATGTGCCAAAACCATGAATGTGCCGCAGAATCATCTCATTGCGCCATACCAAAATTTCTATGCACCAAACTTCCCTATGTGCTACATCATTTATCCTATGTGCTAAATCTACCTATGTGCTAGTCTATTAGCCCTACGCACTAAAACGACAGATGCATTATTATAGTTGTTGAATGTGCTAAATCTTTGGTTCTAAGCACTAAATAACCCTATGCGCTAAACCCCCCTATGAATGTGCTAAATTTCTAGCCCTAAGGGCTAATCTATCCTATGTGCTACTGCGGTGCTCAAATGCACTAAAATAGAAAAATCCAAATTTGAAATTTGAAAAAGGATGGAAAAATTAATTGCACAAATTACAAGAAGGCTTTTCGGGGTACATACTAGAGGTCCATATGTTGTTGGGCAGTTGTGACGTCTGATGCACTCGAATAGAGATGTTGGTGGTAGGGGATCATCATTTTGCTCCAAATTTCTAGATTTCTCAATCACTCTCAAATCTCCAAATTGCAAATGCACAAATGAACTTTAAAATCACCTTTTTAACCTTTTTAAGGTTAATTAAGTGGATTTTTATGGGGTTAATTTATTTTATTTTCAAAGGGGCCTTAATTCATCAAATCATCACCTGGTGAATTAAGCATCATTTTTTGGGAGTTAAATCGCTTCTAGATCATAAAATTTTGAAATCATCGAAAAATCATCAAAATTTTCAAAAAATTCAAAAAATCTTAAAAATTCAAAAATTCATTGATTTATCTCCTAAGGGGACATATATCCATCATCACTTGAAAATCAACATCTGGGGCATCGAAAAAAAAAAATCAACATCAGCAGCAAATTATTCTTTGAAGCAACATGTAAACACATTACTTCAAAGAGGGGCAAAATGTATACACCTAAAATCGGCCAAGACAATTAATTAATCAAATACTAGTTATTTAATTAAATTTGACTCCTTTTGTTTCATCTACTTATAAATAAATTCTCAATTTATTTATATAGTTCACACTTTTCTCAATTCTTCATCTTAAACCACATTCTTCTAAATTTAATTAAATAAAGAAATGCCTATCTAGTTTTTTTTATTTAATTAAATATCTTCTCACTAAGTTTGAATAATTTCAAATTCAAATTTAGTCACATGTCTACAACACTTTTTGGCCACATCATCATGTGTCACATGTATTTAAATATGACTAATATTTAAATTACATTAATCTCAACTGATTCCATAACAAACTTTTGACACTTGGCTTTCTCACACATTTGATTCTCTTGTACATTTGGCATGTTTCCCTTGGTCAAGGGAACATCCTCCATGATTCTTTCATCTCCATTGTTCATCTCTCATGCTAAAATCTCAACCATTGGTTGTTGCCACATCACAAGATGCTTTGGAAATCCTATAAATACAACCTCTTGCTACAACATTCAACATCCCATCTTTGAGAAAACTTATTATGTAGGAATAGCATTGGAGCATTTGGAGCATTTAGAGTTTGAGTTTAGAGTATTTAGCATTTATCATTTGAGCATTGTAGCATCATGTCAATTTAGAATCATGTCTTAGCTTATAGTTGCATTTTAGTTACCATCTTAGCTTGTATACAACATTTACATCATAGAATTTAGCATCATTATCCATTGCCAATATCTCCATTATCATTTATAGCAGCATTTAATATCATGGCATCAATCACCTAGTTTATACTTCATCTAGGAACTTAGATTATTACATTCAACAGCATCTTGTTTCTTAGGTTGTCATCCAAACCAGTCATAGAGTACATACAAATTTGAGAGCACTCATGATTTAAAGGATCCTTGAGAATAGAGAACAATGGAATGGTTTTAGAGACACGTTTTTCTGCAAATAGATTAGTTTTATGATTGAAATATTTAATGTAATATGTCTCATTGATGTTTGTGTGTTTTATTATTGATTTAATAACTTCCACAATTTCACACACACAACCATAACTCCATCTATCCATTAGGTCAACTAGAGATAGACCTAATGGAAAAAATGCAACAATAGAATAATGACAGCTCATTGTACGAGCAACTGAATACATGATATTCTGAATATACATGCTTCCAACATCCATAAACCATTTCCCAAAACCACAAGCAACAATAATCAATAGCAAATGATTGCAAACCAAAATACCAAAGGATAATAACTACATACTGGTTCAAATACCAGATTAAATTTAACCTTATCATTGCAACTCATATAACATGGTGACATCAATGACAACACAAAATGGAAAAATGAGATGTCCTTCTTCATTCTTCCAACAACAACACTAGATCAAGGCGATATCAAGTCCAATTTATCATTAATTATTCCTAAATCAAGCAAGGGACACTTTTTCTACGCTACACAACTCAAACACTAAAGTGATAAGATATTCATGTTATGTGTGAAATCTCGTATTTAAATCCCACCTTTTCCCATGTTTACACAAATTATGTACTAAGGTGTAGTAAAAGATTGCATGTACATCTAAGGGCTTATTTAGATGGGCTTAGATTATTTTTTAGTTTGGAGAAAAATTGTACCCCTTTTTTCTAACCCACTTCCCTTTATTATTTTTGCATTGGTTTTTATTTATTGAACCAATGTGCTCTCTAGTTTATTGTCCCATTTTGAGAATTCTGCCAGTGGTTCCTAGTAAGCTTATAGCTCCCTAATTATATTATCTGGAGGCAAAGAATGGAGAAAGGTTCTCTGACTAATGGCATGAGGATTTATAAAGGGAGATGAGAAGGAACCTATCAATTCAACTGAGAAAACAACTTGGCTTGATAAATCGGATATGGTTATTGAGTATATCGGCCTTAATGAAGGATGGTTAGTCCCATAATACTTTCCTACTCATGTTTTTTCCAATTTGTGAGAAAAAATCTGTTTATATCAAAAACAAGTAGCAACCATTGTAATCACTTATTTAAAGTTACCCACCATTGTTATCATTTTCAGGTGTCTTTCTCCAAATTGTAAATCAACCTTCATTGTTTTAATTTCCTAGAATATGAGCAAGACCAAAGTAAATACAATATACTATAAAAAAATCCAAATTTGACTCGTGGAAAGGAGAAGTATGAAATATTAGAATGCAAGGAAAATGAACATTTTCCACCAACATTGAACATCTAAAAAACAAAATGATAAGAATTTTTTTTTTCAAAGATTTGAAGATGTGCAACAAGTAGCACCATAAACTTTAAAACCCCAAGTATATCTTCTCATGTATTATCATACAAAGAAAATCTCTAGAGATAAAGCAATCACTATTTTGGATCATCAAAATACTCACTAAGGGATACCCTATGTACTACTGATCTCACTATCACTTGTAGGTTTCTACTCTTTACTAGAATAATCAATTCTAGCTTGGCTTAAAACACAACACGATCACCAAGATGACCTTCAGTTGGAAATATTAGTTTTACATATTCATTTTTTTGTTAAGAGGGAATGAATGCAAGCTTGTTAAGTAATTTGTATAGCAGAATCTGCATGACTATGACTACCGATATAAAATAATTTTCCCTTGCTCTAATTTTTTTTGTAAGTGATGCCCTAAACTAGGCCCAATCATTGTAGTTCTATGTCAAAAAATGTTAAATGCTTTTAATAAAGCTAAGGGAATAATTGATGGCACTTATATTTTCAACGAATTGATCTATTCACTTGTTGATTCACTTTCATTATCAGGAGGTAAAGAAGTCTCTGAAGCACTTTCATCAATAACAAGATTTTAAATTTGAGATACTGTTAGTGATACTTCCATTATCACTAGCTTGTGTTGTGAGACTCCAAAGAATAATGCTTGCAATTAGAGTAAGTATCATTTTTGGATTAACAATTTAACCTGTATGCTCATAAAAGCAACCAAAATAATGATTTAGTAATAATTGATAGAACATTGATACTTGTGGGAGTGTTTACATTCATTAAAATTTTAATACCATTTCTACAAAAATGGTAAACAACTCCAACAATATACCTCAGCAATGTCTTTGGGTAGAAGTAATATTGAGCACCCAAGCTTCCTTGCCACACTAATTATGTAGGTTGCATTTAACTTCTCATCATCTAAAAAATGGCATAGCATTTAGCACTTAGAATTATAAGAATCTGCCCTAATTTTGGACCTTTAAAAGTTGTTTCATATAAGGCTAAGATCTTTAAAAATCACATCACTATAATTTTCCACTGCTCTGTTACTTTTTTGGAAAACACATCATTTTTTTAATGTAAAAATAGAAGATCCCAATATTTGTGTTTCATTACCTCATAGCTAATTTGGAGGTGATTTTATTTGTAGAAACGAAGAGAAAAAGGTCTAATTTCCAAAAAATATTTGTCATATGGAAGCCTCCAGCATTGTTTTTTCTTTGTGTTCTTTAACTGGGCTTGCTTTGATTGTTGTAACCATGGTTACCAAGAAACTTCATATACAAACAAGGATTGGGCCTTGGTAACTACATTTATATATAATATATCTACAACCTTATTCATTAACTCACCAATCCTAATTTCAGTGGCATCTCTATCCCTATTGTAGTGCCCATACCCCATGTCTCCAGGAAACTATTGTTGTAATTGGCATGATATCCGAAATTCTCCAACTTTTTAGAATCTATTGGGACTATTATATTCTGTGTCTGCATTGTAAATTTGGAATTTCATTAATAGGTTCATGGCTTGTTTGTGCTATTTAGAATTGATGCAGGACCATGATTTTGAGTTTAGTGTAGATTTATGGCCTTTGAAATTCCCCATGTTAATATAGATTTGCAAAAAAGTGTAGATTCGAATATCAACAATTAGTACTAAGATCAAACCTCCTTATTTCAACTATACATGAATTATTTCTTAGAATTTATCATCCCAATCCTGACCATTCATTAGCACATTGAAGTTTGGGACCTTTGTTTTCCTTACTTTGCAAAAGACTCTTGCTCAATTCTGCAATCCTTAGTGTGCTGATGAATGGTCTTGGGGATTATGATAATTGAGAAAAATTTTATGCATGTTGGGATGAACTCAGAAAGTGTAGTCATTCTTGAAAAAATGAGTCATGTTTCATGATCTCTGCAAGTCAAGTATACTTGATGAAACACTCTACTTCCTTAATGGTTTGCCACTTTTAATTTCCAATGTCTATTGTCTTCATTAATAACCAACCATCTACAATTGGATGGTGTAGAGTGTAGACTATAATATGATTCTACATTCCATTCTCTTTGGTTGAGAGTTGTGGCTCTAGGAACAACTTAATCATATTTTCCTTGAGAAGCAAGGCAATCATGTGCAAGAGCATTGCAAATCTAATGCTATAAAAAATATTTTAGGAGTTTTCATAAGAAAATGTTCATTTGGAAACTATAAAGCGTTAGGAATTTAAACTAATTTTATACTTGATCTGAGATGAACATTCAGTAGATGTTTTATAGGTTATCTATTGGGTGCATCTTTTGAGGAGAAACAATTAGCTAGCTAGCTTGTACTGGCTGTCAAAAGTTTGTGTAGGATCCCGAGCTTTCTTCTCTGGCAGATATGCACAAGCTATGGAAAATATGTTTGTTGTATGCATTTACAAGGAAATATTTTTATGTAATAATGTTTTAAGAAATGGTTTTATTGGGTATGCACTGTTATCTCAATTATTGTTGGATAAGTCACTTTCTATCCAATTAAAAAAAATTGTAGCCTCCACAGGAAAAATTCCTTTTCCCCTGCCACCCTAACAAGGATCTCCCTTGAAGCCCTAGAGTCATGCATAAATCCTTGATGAATACCATTAAGCAGGATATATCTCATCTTTTACTATTAATTAATTTTATCTCGTCTTTTACTATTAATTAATTTCCTTATCTTTTCTCCCATTACAGAGTTCTGAATTTTCATCCATGCTGTGTATTTCTGATGTGTGTTACTGTATTCTCCTTTAAATTTCTATGCCAATGTAAATTGTTTCCTGCAAGACTAATACAATAATATGATATATTTTAGAGTATCAGCTATGTCAAGCTTCCAATTTTCCTCCAATGATTGGCTTATGTGGGTGTTTTATGTTGTGAGCTATGAGCTAGTCCTTTATGAGTTTACTAGATATCTATTTTCATCATGGAATTATTTGATAGTTTTGGCAGATTCAAATTGTAAGTTTCAAACATTAATACAACTTCATTGTTTTATGTGGGTAATTTCTAAACATAATATTTGATATATATTAAATCTGGTTTTCCTATCTTTGCAGATCAATCACTTGCAGAAAGGAAGGCAATGTGGAAGTGAGAAATTTGCAGTCCCTAAGTTAGTTTTGGTCACAACTGAACATTGGTCTATGTGTTGGTGTAATTATATGTCTTGTACCTTGTCCTAGGTCATGATTACACCTTAGTTAAGTTTACTTAGGGACCACATAGGAGGTTGTTGGAGATTTTCCACCTTTGGTGGACTTGACATGTCATTACCTCATCACTTCCACCTTTTGTGGACACATCATGTGATATCTCTCCACCTTTTGTGGGTGATCCACCTTTTGTGGAGATTATCACATTATCCCTTTCCACTTTAGGTGGAGTGATAACTTTTCATTGTTGTCTCATGTCATAAGATTACGACACTTGTCATAATCTTATGCCCTCCTATGTTCTCACCTTGGCTATATAACCAAGGGGTCTCCTATGTACATTTGGACCATTATCTCATATTATTGACATTGAATATAGTTTATTCTTGTCATATTCTTTTCTCTCTCATTTGTGCTTTCTATTAGGCCTCTAGATCTTGGGTGGCTACCTTCATAGCCAATTCTTACATGGTATCAGAGCTTTTGGAGTGCCTTTAGTTAGTCATTTTGGAGAGATTCTTGGAGGGTTCCATTTTTGGCCTTGTGTTGCAGGTGCATTTGGGAGCTTGTTGCATCAGATCCGAGCTCACCATTGCGTCCGGAGTGTCCAAGATAGTCAGATTTTTCTTTTGTTTCGTCTCAGTTGGACATCGGAGGCCAAATCTATAAAGGGTTGAAGATCGGAGGTCGTTGCCAGATCCAGGAGGTAGCTACCATTTCAGAGCATTTTCAGCCAAAAAGGACACTGCCATTGCGTTCAGAAGGGTCAAGAACCTATAAATCGACTGCCAATTTGTCCAAATCGGAGCAAGTTGTCCGCCGAGGCAATTTATCGGGTCGGTTTCATACGCTCCAGCCATTATTAAGGCCGTGGGTACTCATTTTTTTTTTTTAAATCAGATTTTCTCAGAAAAATATTTTATAAAAAAAGCATAAAATTTTTATTTATTTCAAGCATTATTAATTGTTGTATGTTTTTTCAAAAAATAAAAATAAAAAATTATTTGAATTTTGGGTAAATAATTTTCAAAAATTACTTATTTGTATTCAGCTTTTTATTTATTTGAAATTTTTTATAAGTCAAAACAAAAAAAAAAAAAAAAAAAATGTCGTACCAGAATTTAAAGTGTGGTAATCGCAGATAGTACCGCCAAGCAGAGGGTACCATACCTCGTCCACGCAGGCCACACGGGCTCTCGGGCCGGGCTCCCCCATGGCAACATCATTCTACCGCAGGTGGTCAGTATACAAAACCGGGCGCTGAATTCTCGTAGTATTTTTCTCGTATACCGGGCGGTGAGTCATATTCAATACTGCATTCCTAAGATCGCTAATATTCCGATGAATGTGAAGCATATTCAAATAAGATTTCGTGGCGGGACTTCCGGGTGATGACGCACTATGATGTTCATATATAAGGTCACAAATTTAATGCCATGAACTGATGACGTCAGCACTGCGTTGGCAACTTTTTGAAAATTTTAGACCCCTTCACGGTTGAGCTTTCTGATTTTGCAATTCATTTTCAAAGGCTCATATCTTGGTCATTTTGAGGCCTTTTTTGGTGCAATTTTTTTTTATTTGGGCTAATTTTTCGTGTACATCGTAGTGGTGAAGTTATTTTCTGATTTTGGTGCACGGATTTTCCAGAAAATTGGATTTGTCTCAGATCTTGCTCGATTGTCACCATTTTTGCAACTTCCGGGGCTCCGTTCAGGCTCATACAAACTCCTTTTCAGGTGCCATTTTTTTTGAAAGTGCATGATTTTTTCTGAACTTCACAGTGGTGCTATCATTTTGTAGTGATTGTGATCATAAATTATACTTTCAGCACTTGGTCATTTTTGGCCTATTTTGGCATTTGTAAAGATAAGATCTCAGTTTGGTCTTTTGTATCATTCATTTGAGTATGTTGTAGCCTACTTAAGGCTGTTGTAAAATATTGAAAATTAGAAGCCCACTTTGCTTGGCTTGCAAGTGGCCATTGTACATGCACTAATTATAAAGTGCCAAATCATCTTTTTTGGGGGGGGGGTTCTTTGATTGAGTGAATTTGGGGGGGTGTCTTGAGTGATTGTGCCTCTCTCTCTATCTTGTTCTATTTCATTTTTCTACTATGGGTTCTCCTAAGTTTCCCTTGTTAACTCCACATAATTATGCTTCTTGGAAAATTGATGCATGGAGTAAGTTAATGGAAAAAGGATTAACTCATTATATTGATGGAACTGTTGTTGCACCATTTGATCCTCAAGCTAATCCTATTGCTCATTTGGATTGGCTCACTAAAAATACTATGGCTCTTGGAACATTAAGGAAATATGTATCAAAAGATCTAATCTTTCAAATTGATAAGTATAAAACAATTAAAGAAGCTTGGGACAAGTTTGGTCAATTGTATGGCCAAGTTGATGAGATTAGAGGTTATTAGCTTGACAATGATCTCACAATGTTAGATCCCAAGAATTTTGATACAATCCAAGACTATGTCACTAAGGCAAATGAGCTAAGAGCACAGCTTAAGGATTGTGGCATTGATAAGAAGGATGCACAGTTGATCTATAATTGGTTGGGAAAACTTCCATCAGAATATGCAGCATTTGTTTCTAGCTTCCAAACCCATCGCTTGACAGTTGGTAGTTCTTTCACTATGCCATCATTTGATGCTTTTATAGAAATGTTGATGTTAGAGCAAGCAAAGTTGATAAGCATGGGGATTCTCAAGTCTTCAAAGTCCAAAGCTTTGGTGGCTAATCAAGGGAATCAAGGGACTCAAGGAAAGGGTTCCAATAAGAAGCAGAAGCAATCTTCACAAGGAGAGAACCAACAATCAACTCCTCCACAAAAAGCTCAACTTCATCTTCTTCAAAGAAGTACAACTATTCAAACAAGAGGGAGCAACCAACATGTGCATATTGCAAAAAGTTTGGTCATGAGGAGCATCGTTGTCATATTAAGCAAATTGATGAGTTGAAACATATCCTTAAGAAGAACAACATCAACTTGCCAGCTGCATATCAAGAGAAGGACTCATCCCTTCCACTTCTTCTAAGGGAAAAGGAACAACTCTCATGGCAACAACATCAAGCTCTTCTCCTTCTTCTACATCATCTCAATATGAGAAACATAAGGGGCAAGCATTTCTTGCTTTTGTAGATTCCAATACAGATCAGTGGATCCTTGATTCAGGAGCTTCACATCATATGACTTCATCCAAGGATATATTCTCTTCATTTGATTCTTGTTCATCACCACCCATTTTAATGGCCAACAACACTTCTTTGGTAGTTTGTGGGAAGGGGTCTATTGACATTGAAGGTGGAGCATTTAATGATGTTCTATGTGTGCCTACTTTGTCAAGGAACATCCTTTCCATCTATCAGATTACACAGTGGTACAGGAAAAAGTGTAGAGTTCACACCAGATTCTGTCATTGTTCGGGATTTGCATAGCAGCGCTCTTGTTGCAGTTGTGGAGGTTGATCATCATTCTCGATTCTACACCTTCTCATATTTTTCTCCTATTGATGATTTCGTTCACCCTAGTGTGGACACACTTGAGGAGATTGAGTATGGTTACTTGAATCTTGGAGTGCTCTCTAGTCCTGAGATTCTTGAACCTATTGTTGACACTCCATCTTCTACATTGACTGTTGTACCTGATGATACTTGTGTTCTGACAGTTTCAGTGCCTTGTGATCTCAGACAATACATACCTTGTCTTCCAAGAGCACCTTCATGGGATGATCACTTGGATGTGACATTGGTAGTTTATTTGTGGAATCCTACTGCAGATTTGGGAGACACAGATTATTATTTACATCTTCTTTGATGAAGGTGATTCTTCTTCAGCTTGTTACAGGGAACACTTTGACCTCCTCTACATGATCGGGCCTTTGAGGTTGATGTGGATTGTGGATGCATCTTACAAGAGTTGAGAGTCACTCTTCTTGAGAGACATCGCCTTTGAGTATGTCTCACCTTCATCCTTAAGGATCTTGAGTTGTCTTCTTTTTCTGCATATGTAAAGCAAAGGGTTTCTCTACATTCTAGAAAGTGACTACACTATTTCAGCTTCACATGGTTTGGGAAAGGCATCTTTCAACATCAACATAGGGAACTTTGAGCAGATTTTAGAGACTTCTTACACTTTGAGGGTTCTTCCTTCTTCACTTGTGGATTGGGGAGACTTCATTCATACACCTTTGGTATTGTTTCTTCCCAAGGGGAGGAACGTTGTTCGACAGTTTTGGATCAGCTTCTTCATTCCTTCTCGAGCATCTTCCATGGGTGATCATTGTACATTGAGGGGGGGCTACCTTGTCTCTCTTCTTCTCTTGTATGGGGGGGACTTTTTCCTCACATGGGGTTTTATCCTTCTCATGCTATGTTCACAGGCTTTTGTATTTCATCTCTCTTTGGGGGAGGATTTTTGTCCCACTGGGTTTTCTCCTTTTCTCTATTTGTGAGAGATTTCTTTGCATTGCATTTATACATGGGTACCTAACATGGCCTCGTAGTCGGGATCCATCTTGCATTGTTTTCATTTGTGTACATTCTCCCTAAGTTGCACTTAAGGGGGGGTGTTGGTGTAATTATATGTCTTGTACCTTGTCCTAGGTCATGATTACACCTTAGTTAAGTTTACTTAGGGACCACATAGGAGGTTGTTGGAGATTTTCCACTTTTGGTGGACTTGACATGTCATTACCACATCACTTCCACCTTTTGTGGACACATCATGTGATATCTCTCCACCTTTTGTGGTGATTATCACATTATCCCTTTCCACTTTAGGTGGAGTGATAACTTTTCATTGTTGTCTCATGTCATAAGATTACGACACTTGTCATAATCTTATGTCCTCCTATGTTCTCACCTTGGCTATATAACCAAGGGGTCTCCTATGTACTTTTGCATAGCATTGTACCATTCTATTATCTCATATTATTGACATTGAATATAGTTTATTCTTGTCATATTCTATCTCTCTTTTGTGCTTTCTATTAGGCCTCTAGATCTTGG